>OZ005741.1:80358809-80654328 GCA_963930735.1 Dioctria linearis | reverse complement strand
CTGTGTTATGAGACATAATTTCCACGATGATCATTCCAAAATTATCTAAAATGCACTTTAACACAAAAAATTTCACTAAAAATAAAACTCGGGCCTCAAACTCCATATTCTCGCGACGTTTGACGTGTCACCCCGGGGTAAAAGAGACGCAGAATCGAATAGACGCGTTCGCGTCGCGATATTTCCCACTCTTTACGGAATAATCGCGAATTTTCGAAATTACCTTTACACCAATGAGTGCGAAAGAGACACAAAGGTGTGAAAGGGACAAGTATGAACAAAATGAATTATGAGAGGAATTTTGTAAATTGACATCAAAGATGGCGAAACGATAAGTTATGGCAAGATTTAGGAAAACTTATCATAATTCCTCGAAATTAAAACTGATTTCTATGGGAAAGATGTCAAAAAATGCAATTTTTAATTTGACATCAAATGACTACAACGAAATCACATATTGTAGTCAAATTAAGCCTGAAAATTCAAGAATTTATTTTTATGGATACGAAATCGGAACAAAATTCTCTATAAAAGGGGGGTTCATTCTTCATTCTGCCTTCTTATTTCAAAAGTTGTCAAGGTGCGAGCATATGTTAGTAGAGCATTCCTCCCACAATTTTGCAATTTTCAAGTGTCATCATTAAGAAAAGGAGATACAAATTTCAGCAAGGAACTTCAGAAGCATTGTCTACAAGGCCACTAATGAGGCAGCAAAGATTTTTTATTCACTTTGTGTGTGAAATTATTCTGAAAAAATTATTAAATCATATTGAAAGGTAAATTCTCGCATTATTCATTTTTTCTCAATTTGCGTTAAATTTCATTGTGTATGCATGCTGGGTGTTGGTCAAACACACATTTATGAAATTAACAAGAACGGTTGGGTGCTCATTAACTAATTTACGTTTTCTTTAATTATTTAACTCAATTGAATCGAAATTTGAAACAATTATTTACCGTGTAAAAAATATGCCATTAGGTCAGTTTTACACAACATAATAATTGGAAACTAGATCTACATTGAGTTCTAATCATTATTTACTTTCAGCCATTAGTAAATAACATAGTTAAGATGCAAAAAAGGGAAGCTTTTTTGTGCCTTGTATTCAGATCAAGATACCTTCCGGTATACCACGCGATTCTTTGAGGTAAGCTGATCATAAAATTGTTCCACATACGGGGGGGTATGTGTATGTGCTCCTTTCGAAAGCACTGGTTTTTCGTTTCCAATGGGATTGGGTAGATATAATGTGTATGTATGTATGTATGTCTGTATGTATGTATTAATACATTCATTGTCCATACTAAATTAGGAATACATATATGTATATATCTTCCACAGCTTTTAGTTCTCAATTATGAATCGCTTGCGATCTATAAAGCACACTAACATTTTCGCGGGTCAACATCTGATATCTAATTTACGCCACTGCCCGTAAAGTAAATAAAAGAAGGCCCACATGTAAAATACTGGGCCTGCAAAGATATAAATATAAAAGTTCATGTTATAAAATATAAATATTTCGCAATATAATTAATATACGGGTGATTAAGATCAAGATATACCGAAAGGATTCCTTGAGGTAAGCTGATCAAAAACTTGTTCCACATACCCCCCCCCCCCCCCCCCCCCCCCCCCCTACAAACCTTCCTTTACGAGTTGTCGCCAGTTGAAAATTTCGCCAATATTCGTGAACCTTGATGGGAATAAATGAGTATAACTTTTGAACCACCCTATAGATTTTCGTTACTGTTGGCTTATTAAATAGCCAAGAATATTAGCTGTCGAAAAGTGTAGTCCTCTGTATTTGGTTAATTAAGCATCTTTAAATTATTCTCAAATATTTCCAAAATTTTAATTTTTTTTACACACAAATTTCATAAATACAGTTATTTATTTCAAAAAATTTCTTCCATGTAACCCAAATTTATTGCTTCTTATTAATGCCCCTACTACCCTCTATCACTGGAAAAAAAATCGCATGCCAATACCTGAATCAGTTTTAGCACTGGAGGTTTATTGGCACATTCAAGCCAGATCACAAAATTGCATACAAGCAATAATCACAGGTAGGTACGTAGGATCTTTTATGTCTGGACCTACAATTGCTTTGGTTAAAATTTTCTGATAATTTTTACTTTATTAATTTAAACTGACAAATCCTATAAAATATGCTGGAAGTGATGTCCGCCCTGGTCTATACATAATTGTGCCCTACGAAGTAATGAGTGTCTTACGCTAACAAAATTATTACTATTATTTCTAATATGGTTACAAGCATTTTGTATCCTATTCCATAGATCTTCCCTAGAAGTAATAACTGAACTATAAACAATACTTTCTAAATAGCTCCATAAGAAGAAATCAAGAGGAGCAAGATCAGGTGACCGAGCAGGCCAAGGAATTGGTCCTCCACGTCTTATCCATCGCGCAGTATATTGCTCGTTAAGGTAACTTCTAATCTGAGCAGAGTAATGCTGCGGAGCGCCATCGTGCATAAAGTACATCTCGCTCCTAAGGGAAAGCGGAATATACTCATCCAACATGTCTTCTAAATAATGATTTAAAAAGCTTGGCTTTTTATTTTTTCTGGTAATAAATATTCTTATTTTTCAAAATCTTGATGCTATTTTCCATTGACTGATAAAATAAGAAATTACGAAACTCCTAAGATGCTGCTTAAATACTAAATAAGAGTACCACTACTTCAAAAAATTATAACCAAAGCAATTGTGGGTCCAGTCATAAATACCCTACGTGTGATTATTGGTTTAATGCAATTTTATGATCTGGCTTGAATCTGCCAATAAACCTTCAGTGCTAAAACTGATTCAGGTATTGGCATGCGATTTTTTTTCCAGTGATAGAGGGTAGTAGGAGCATTAATAAGAAGCAATAACTTTGGGTTACATGGAAGAAATTTTTTGAAATAAATAACGGTATTTATGAAATTTGTGTGTAAAAAAATTAAAATTTTGGAAATATTTGAGAATAATTTAAAGATGCTTAATTAACAAATACAGAGGACTACACTTTTCGACAGCTACTATTATTGGCTATTAATAAGCCAACAATAACCAAAATCTATAGGGTGGTTCAAAAGTTATACTCATTTATTCCCATCAGGGTTCACGAATATTGGTGAAATCTTCAACTGGCCACCACTTCCGAAGGAAAATTTCTAGGGAGGGTGTGTGGAACAATTTTTAGATCAGCTTACCTCAAGGAATCGCGCGGTATACGGAAGGTATCTTGATCTGAATCACCCTGTATATCAAATATTAACGTAGCATAATTTGTCTAATTTGTCATAATTGAAAGAAAAAGATAAATTCGAGTAAAACATAATTTTTTTTTCATATTTAAGTTTCTTTTATTTGTTACATACATATAAACATAATTTGAATCATTGAACTAAAGGTGAAGTTTATAAGCCTACACGTGTAAGCTAGTGGAAGTAAATTTTACATATTGAAAGAATTAAGTGAATTTATTCAACGTAATTAATTTTCGCATAATATTAACATTTGCTTACTAAAGTAGTATTTTTCTTGCAATAAAAATTGAGTGAACAATTGAGTGACAAATTTTCTCGTTTTATTTAACCGCTACACTCCACCAGAATATTTTACTTCAGCATACGTGGATTCTAGTTCGTAATTGCAGTTTGTTCGAAAGTCAATTATAGGAATTGACAGATTTCATTATACTGTACTTTGCGAGCTTTCGTAGTTGTCAATTATTGGAATTGACTCATCAGCTGTGGTAAAACAAACTGATTTTAAAATTTGTTAATAATGTAGAATAGTTTCTGGTAGAATATTTTTTGAAAATATCTATTGTGGTATTTCCAAATGTTTGTGCTGATACTTAATAATATTTGTGATTAATTATTTGCAGTTAATTATTTACATATTACCGAAAAATTTAAGGTTTGAAATTCACGTTTATGTTATAGAATTAGAAGATTTAATTGTCAATTTTATATTAGCGGCTAATTTTATGAGGTTAATATGTTTCTCAGAACAAAAATTCCACGATAAGCAGATAAGACAAGAACTGGAAATAAATGTTGCGAGCAGTCATGTAAGATTTGTAAGAGGGATGGTTTTAAAAATGATGATCGTCTATTCTCATTCACAAAAAAAAGAAAAACCAAGCTACGAAAATTATTTTGAAACATTTGACAAAATAAATAATTATTTTCACGCGCACCATCTTACATAAAATCCTGGCGGCGCCCATGTACATAATACAATAACTTTATTATAACAAAAACTTTTGTTTTCACTGATATGAATCCGAGGAGTGATGCGTTAAAGTCGCTGGATAGATGATAGTTCTTCGGCATAGATGTTATCAGCAGTGGTTATCACCGCTGGATGTCGTTTCTATTGTGTAACAGTGATTCATGTTCACGGTTGTGTGTGTTTTAGAGCGGTCTTTGCTGGTGATTTAAATAATTTGTAAGCAATAAGAAATTTGACTAAATTTATGTGAGTATGGATGTGTGGCAAATTCTTCCATAACATCACTCCCCCCAAAAGGAAACATTTTCGTATTAATATTATTATATTATTGTTATTACTAACAAACGTAGTTTTATGTTATATTGTAACTACATATATATATTTTATAAATTGTTTTGCTTAAATTGAATTCAAATTTCATCTTATTAATTCCGATGGTATGTTCTATCATAGATGGCACAAGATGTCGCATGCAGTATCAAAAAAGTATACAAAATTTATATGGCTGGGTGGTCCATTCCGGAATGGACCACAACATTTGAATTGATGTGTTCGTCGAGTGATTCATATTTTTTCGTATCTGAAGTGTTGAGGAGATTGATCAAACGAATACAAAACTGCCGTTAAAAAAAACATTTGCTCTCGGCATACTCTAAACCGTGTTGTGGCCCATTCCAGAATACACTACCCTTTTCACAATTTGTATACTCTGCTTTATTATGCCATGCGACATCTAGTTCTTGTTCCATCAATGGTGATATGTATGTACTCTAGTAGACATATCATTATGAGCTCATCAATGAGCTCCTCATGAGCAATCAGATGAACGTACTCATGAGATTTATTCGCGTTTGAATTAAAACTGGAAAAAAATCATTTATTTTCTTATTCATAGATAGTGTGCATGAGATATTGCATCTCTTTCACTTATTTAGAATTGTATATTTTGCTTCTCTTTTGTGCATTTTGCAATATTAGATGAGCACTTCGATGAGCATGTCAATGAGTGTCTCGATGAGCTTATTCATGAGCATATCAATGAGTATCATGATGACCTCACAAATGAGAATCTGATTTTACGATTAATTTCATATGTTTTTCCGAATTCGACGCTACGGCGTAAAGATATGGATATAACGTCTTGTTCAGCATATGGGCAATAGTCTTTCCGCGGAAAAAGAAATCAGAAAAATAATTTAAATTAAATATTTTAAAAATTTAAATAAATAAATCACAAAAATCAATTCAAATTTTCCTCGTAGAAATGTCATCTGACACGGTGATGTCAATAATAAATATTTATTCAGTGCTGGTTTAGTATATAGGGAGCAGTTTCATTATATCCAATGAGTCCTTCGATTAGATTTAATGAATGCGCATCAGCAGGCTCATCGGGATAATTTTCTATATTTTTCTTCATGAATTGAAAGCACCTTGAAGCATCTCAGTCAAATTAGTATTTGTTTACATAATAACTACCTCTTGCGGTGCAAGAGACAAGGCAAACTTGTCAGCAATTTCTACTAGGGTAGTATATATATGCTAGCTTACTTATGTATAGTAGAAACAAAATGTTATAGAAATCCAAAGAGAAATGTAAAAGTTTTAAATTAAATTATAATTATAGAATTAATTAAATTCAATTATTAATTAATTTAAATCCAAAGCTTTGTTTAAATTTTATTTATCTAATTTTAATTTAATTTTAATATTGAACTTTACTTTATTTTCTTTTATCGGATATAGTTAGGCTCTCGGAAGAAGAAAAATCTAGTTTAAGCAGGAAAGCTGGTTTTAGTATGTCTATAATTATATGTTGAGCCATTCAGAACTTTTTTATGAACTTTGTCATAAAACTTTAAAACTTTATAAAGACCACCACAGGTTCAGGCCTCCCATGTTACAGGCTCTTTGTCGAAGACATGAGTGCACGTATTATTGCTTTGAGGAACGAATATGTTATTTTGCTTCCTAGTTCTTAAGGTTTCAGTTCTAATTTTTACTAAATGTTCTTGAATTTCTTTCGGTAAGGTTGTTGTAATATTTCTGGATGGTACTGTTGTAATTAATTCAACTGGTAAGCGAAGAGGTTGTCCGAAACGGATTTAACCTTGTGCAATGCCGTTATCTTCTATTAGGGCAGGGCGAATACCTAAGAGAATCCACGGTAATTGGTTGTACCAATTCTTAGGGTTATCTGATCCTCTTATCGCAGTTATCAATTGTGTATGAAACCTTTCTACAGAAACATTAGGTGATAGGTCGTTGTTCTTATTCGTTGATTTCCTAGTACAGTTGCAAGCTGTTTGAAAAGCAAGCATTCAAATTTAGTGCCACAATTAGTAGATATTTCAAGAGGAAACATGCTACTTCTATCAACTTCAACAAATCCTTACAAAATTACGATGCAAGATGTGATCATGGAGATTTCGCAAAATCTAAAATTGATTACTAAGAATTTACACAATATTGAAGAGTATCTAAGACAAAAAGCAAAGGAAACGATGTTCATCATAACTCATAAAGTATATTCCTAATCCATAGGACAAAGCGACTGTAAAATCATGACAATTTAAAAACTTTTTAAATATGTAGCCAAAATGTTTGTGAAGTAAAAAGTCCATACAGTTCCGAAGGTGTTCAGAATGGTATGAGCTGACACAATTTTTGTTTGCTCGTCATCTCCATTTGCAGGAATGGAAACTAAAAATTTTAATTTAAGAAAAAATGGCGGAAAATAATACAACTCGTATCACAAGGACCATGATCTCAGAAACTATTTCCATTAGTGCCATCCAAAAGATGGCAGATTTTTTTTACTCCCCTTTTAACTTAATAAAAAACAATTTTTGTCAATCAAAACAGTATAATAATAATGTACTTATTAGAAGTATCTTTTAATTGTATTCGTACAGAAGCCATCTCTAGTTGTTGACGCAGTCCTTAACCATGAAATAATAATAATTTTAACAAAAACAACGAAAAAACTATTCGATTCGAACAGCAACTCTGTTACATATTTCCGCAGTGGACCTCTCCAGAACTCTGGAAAAAATTTCATTTCTTATACAACTAGTCCTTGTTTTAACTCAACACTTTTCCTCTTAATTGCTCGGAAACACTGAGATTTGATTTTTTAATATTTGATCAATTATCAACCAGCGTTTTCAGAACATTCAGAAATAAACTGTATGGTTTTATTTATTAACTTGACATGGTATTGAACAATCCAGTTGACCGTGTACGGGTTTGAGGGAGGAGCAGAATGCTGTAGATGATGCAATCAGTATAAGGATTTCTAATTACTCCACTTTAAAATTTTTGTTTCTAAGCCACTTCTACACTTTTTTCTTTAATTGTAATACAAACTCGACTTAAGGATTTGCTTCCTTTAATGATTGATTCTGACAAAGGAAAGTAGTAAGTAGTAATTAAATTGTGATGAAGAACTCCTAGAACTTTTCCAACGCTCGATATATACTGTATGACTGCCGATATTAAGCCTTGCTTTTTTTCAGTGTCACTGTATTTGGAGTCTTTTTGGGGTTAGGGAAAATACCGCCTTCGCTTTCGTAAGCAACTCATATATTATCACGTAACCAACGAAATATTTCTCGCTGAAATAACGACGAATTCACAAGAAATACGAAAATTATTCGTCTGAATTCGAATTTAATTTATTGGGCTATATCAAATCTGACGGTTGCTATTTAGATTTACAGCAAAGTGTGATTTTGTAAACTAAGCATATTAAAATACTAAAATGTATCCTGGATATATGAATATGATATACATATGTAGATATGTACAACATTTTATGAGCGTGTAGGATATTAACTGTCTACCGTCCACCTCGATGCCTTCAAGCATACATAAGCTTGATAGCACTTTGGAGAGTTGTGGTATAACTATACCTCAACTAATCCTCCAGCTATAATCCTTATAGATAATAGCTACCCACAAGAAATGACTGGGAAAATTGCCTTTAGATACGAGCTCTGGGACATTTTCTGATGTGCTCAAGTTGCATACAGTAGCTTTCATCCTGCCACCTCCCGCCGAAGAAACCACGGAGACGCACCTGCACTAGGCTTAGGCCGAGAATCGCCTGCATCTAGTGGGGCTGGGCGAGAAGTGATGGTCCTACTTACAATTTCAATGGTAAAATGTTTTCTACTTGAACTACCACTTACCTGCTGTGAATAAGATATCTCTGACACTAATGCGGTGGATCGTGATGCTGCTGTTGGTCCTGCTAGTATTCCTGACTTCTTGGTCTGACCGGATGCATTCGCTGCAGACAGTGGTGGCCTCATTTTGCTCCCCTTGGCTTTGGCGCTCAGGCCCGAAACTATTGCGATAGCTTCCGATAATTTCGTACGTTGTCCGTTTGCCACAGTTGCTGCTGAGGTAGCAGTTTACTTCCCAGGCACTTCTAGGATAGCATTCGCTACCCTGGTTGCAGTCTTCTGAAAGGATGGTGACTGAATTTTCTGTTTTGTAGCCTCCTGAGTAGAGCCCTTAATGGCCTTTGCTGTAGGCCCATGCAATTTTTTTTTAAGAAGAAGAAGCGTTCTTGCTCTTCTTCCTCTGACCATTTAATTTAAGGAGATTGTTCAGTCACATTGAAGAGCAACCTGAAAGCATTAAAAGAAAACACAAATTAGTAAAACATAAACAAAAAAAAGCATATTCTCAGATCATAAATGTTCAAACTATTTACACAAACACTAGACGTGATATGCATAGTCATCAGCATCGAAAAATTTGAAAGGAAAAAGAAAAGCAACATTAAATAATAAAATTAAAAGCAATCATTGAATAAAATCATTTACCATGTTAATATGCTATCACCTTTACAAATGTCATCTTCATCAGTCATGATGACGTACCTGCTCTCTTTACGCATTGACGCCAACCACCGCCAGCGCTCATACGCGCAACCATTTTCAAGGTTTTCGTAAGGCCCCATCTAACCAGTACATATCGACAGTATAAATAGAGCGCTGGGAACACGATTCATTCCTGTTTGAACAGCCAAGCAATTAACAGCGATTACAGTGACAAAACCAGTGTGACAGTAAAAACCCCGAGAGGTCATATAATAATTCACAGGATTTTGAAATCCAGCCTAAAACATCTACTGTTCAAGTAGGAAAGGCAGTGAGACCCCCTCCGATTGTCTGCCATAATCTGAATGTTAAAGCATTCAACTGCGAGCTCGATAAGCTCGCAATGAGGCCAAAATTCTTCATATAGACGTCAAAGGGCACCAAGTGCATCATTAAACTAATGACCCAGGACGACCAAAGGACTCTCTTCCGAATAATCAAGGACATAGGCGTGCAGAGCTATACGTTCACATCGAAGAGTGACAGGACGACGACACTCCTGCTGAGAGGAGTCCAGCATACTTACCACGCCGAGGATGTGAAGGCAGCTCTCGTGGAAAAACTGCGTGGTTTCACAATAAACACTGTTGTGCATTTCAAAACGCCCAGGACCAAGGAATAAAATTCCTTCGTAATTAAATTCGGCGGTAATTATGACGTGAAATTCATCATGGCCACAAATCGTCTTCTTAATCAAATTGTTTACTGGGAGAAATATCGCGCCTCAAGAATCTCCCAATGCGCTGCCAGGCTTTCGGCCACGTCGCAAGAAATTGCGCTGTAGATAATCGGTGCGTGAAGTACAAAAATGAACACTTACCTGGACAGTGTGAGAGGAAAAACGAGAAGGAAGGTGCCCCATTCTGCGTAAATTGTAAAGCTGAAGGACATCCAGCCAGCTATAGAGGTTGCCCCAAATACAAAGAGGTCGTACAACAACGCGCTAAAAAGAATGAGGAACAAGGCAGCTCCTAGAAAAGCCAGAGTGTCAAAAGTGGACGATTTCTGCACCACAGAAGCCAGGTCTTTATTTGGCTGTGACCTTTTCGTCCTTATGGGCAAAATCAATAAATTTCTTCCTAAATACAATAAGTAACCTATCATATATGGAACGCACTGCTGTCAAGTTAGAACTTCGTGACAACGAATCTCTTCTCTTAATCGCCCTACATAATAGATGCCACGCCACAGGAGCTGATATCCAGAATAACATGAACAGCATTGCTCGAATCTCGGACAATTTCACTTACACGGTGCTTGGTGGTGATTTCAACGCCAGGCACCCGCTGTGGAATGACTCTGTCGTAAGTCAGTCAAGCAAGGCAGTACATGACTGGCTACTCTTCAGCACCACCCATGATTTCGTCATCGTCTCGCAGGATACTCCGACTTTCCCGCGATCTGGATGAATTCTTGACTTCTATATCGTAACCAATAATTTAATTAATCTACTACCCCAATTCTCAAATAACGTCTGCACAGCGCATATGACTGAATCTGATCACTTGGCAGTTGAACCCTCAATTACCCCTAGCGCAACTTTAAATATTTTCACTTCTGACCCTCAAGCCTCAACTTCACTGAAAGACGTTGACTGGCAACAATTTCAAGACAGGCTCTCTCAATTCCTCGCAGGAAATCCCCCGGACACGCAACGGAATCTGACGATTTTGGAAATTGACTTCCACATTGACTTCCTCAACAACGCCATTGAGGGAAATGTCGTTTCTTTTCCAGTGTAGTGCCGAGCAAACACTACAATTATAAAATCTCCCCGCTCAACTGCAAAAATTATATAAATTTAGGAAGACACTTCGAAAAATACTTAACCGTGTTTTCACCGAACCCTTAATAACCCAGCCTACAGAGCCGTGTTATCGCAAATTAATTGCTTGTCAACAATTATTGAGGAACAAATGAAAATGATTCTCGATAAAGAGTTTAGGAAGAAACTGGCCTCTATTCAACCCGGTCCACACTGCTTTCAGGATATAAACAGGATTTGCAACAGGAAAGCAAAACTCCCCAAAACCATCTTAAGCGGCTCGAACGCTTACAACCTTCCCCAAGAAAAATGCAACGCTTTCGCGGAATATTTCCAATCCACCTTAAAAGACAACTCATCTCTAAGCGATGCTAACTTTAGGAATACCGTAAGCTCGACTGTTGATGATTTCACTGCCCAGTCAGTGGAATCCTCCACCACAATCTTTAATTCTACAAACACGTCCTTAAATCCGGATGATTTAAGCATCTTTTCAAATCCTGCTCACGTTTTGCCCTAATCAAGACTATCACAGGCAAAAAGTCCGCCGGCCAGATAACATTTCCAACAAAGTTATCAAAAATTTCCCACCTGTCGCCATAGAATTCCTGACAATTATCTTCCATTATTGCCTCAATAATTCATACTTTCCTGATTTCTGAAAAACCGCGCGCATAGTTCCAATCCCCAAAAAAGGAAGCTCGAAAAACCTTTACGAATTCCGGCCAATTTCTCTTCTGTCCAACCTGGGCCAACTTTTCGAAAAAATAGTCCGCCAACACCTAGCAAATACCTGCCTCGACCTAAATATCAGGCAAGATACCCAATTCGGCTTCAAGCCCTTTTCACGCTTTGCCCAAATTCCTCTCTGATTCTACAAACGCCCTCAACAAAAGGGAGCAGACAGTAGGCTGCTTCCTTGATGTAGAGAAAGCGTTTGACTCAGTCTGGACAAAGGGGCTAATATTCAAAATCATAAACCTCGAGTTCCAGCCTTATCTCACCCGGGTTATATATAGCTTTCTGTCATCCCGGAATTTTTACATAGAAATTGAGAATGTCGAATCTCAGGCAATATCAGTCAGTGCTGGTATCCCCCAAAGCTCGGTCCTCGGACCAACTCTCTTCAATCTTTTCACCTATGATCAGCCTGCCAATGATTCAAATTCCACCACTCTAATTTATGCTGCTGACTCCCTGACGTACGCCCACTCCATGTCATCCAATTTCGCTGCTGCGAAAGTGGAACGGCATGTCCTCAAACTTGACGAATTCTACAGAAAGTGGGGCATCGAAATAAACGTTAACAAATCTGAAATGATTTGTATCCGAAATTCCTCCACAAGGGGAAGACCCAACCTCGCCACACGTGGCAACAACATCGAAATCGAAGTCAATAACGAAAAGCTTCATCCTTCAAAGAACACCAAATACCTTGGTGTCTCTTTCAATTATTTGTTAAAATTCAACAATCACGGCAAGCTAACCATGAGGAAAGCCAACTACGCTTACTCCCTGCTCAACCCTATTATCAGAAGGAGAAACGGGCTTCCGAAAGATACAAAGCTGCTTATATATAAACAGCTCATCCGCCCAATCATCTGCAATTGCTTCCCCATCTGACACACAATCTCGCCATCCTATATGAAGCAAATTAGCGCCCTCGAAAGAAAGATCCTAAGGGCCTGTACAGGAGTGTACAGGAAACCTGACGGACACTACTTTCCCAACACCTTTTTGTATGACAGTGCAAACATCACTCCAATCGAGGACTATCTCCTTTCACTTGCGGTCAAACAACTTGAGAAAATCTCTCAACATCCTAACCCCCTCATTCGCCAGCTTTCAACACACCTTCAAGTTGAAAACTTCCGCTACTTATCACCTCTTCACCTAATCAACTCGGAAACGAGAGACATTTATTACCTGGGCGAAATATTTACTTTCTTCTCTAGTACAGGAAGCCACCATCGTGGATAGGACAACATCCAGGCATCTCGATCATCGTGGGATTTATCAACGCTTGACCATTCCGGACTTTCGGGATATTTCTCGCCATGTTGGAAGAAACGCCGGTCTTCAACTCACAACAAGTTAGAGAAATCTCTAACATTCCACAACTTCCCACTACCATCGAACTTCCCTATTCCTCTAAATTATCAAATAACAGACAAGAACACGTCGCGCAACAGGCTGTAATAATTTTGACATCGTGTAACCTTAAGTTAATATATATTCGAACAATTAAAGTGTAAAGTGAATCAAAGACAAATTTGAATTCTAGGCCAAAATTAAAGCCTGTATGTAACCATTTTCAAATATCCCGGGATATCGGTTCGGTTATAATTTCGCCATAATTCGTTTTATTTCATTAATCGCGTGTGAAGAGCACTTGACTTGACTTGACGACAAATTCATTGCGTTCTGAAATCGTGAAATCGCAAAACCAGAAGCAATGAATCTGGTATACACTGACAGCATTGACGTCAGTTTATTACTCGATACTGCGAAATCTTGATTTTAGCATATTTCACGCGTTAAGAATTTGCGCTTAACACATAACCTAAAATTGCTAGACATATAGAATCTAGTATATCCAACGTATTAGAAATATTAATCGTAATATGTCATCCAAAATCTCACTAGAAATACTGATTCTAGGGTAACTACAAATAAAATCGTACAGTTGTCAGCAAATATACAACTGTGCCCCTCGCACACGAAACCAATCTGCTCGCATGAACTTGGTGCCTGTGCGCACGGTGCTGCCCAAGCTCCTTCGTGTATGAACATTAGTAACTACACCAAGTTAAACTGAGCTGTTACGTGTACGCAGCCTAAATAACAAACGTAATTACTACATATACGTGTGCGCAAGGTTAATTCACTAGCGATTCACTGCCTGCACTCAAGACGTTATACGACAATTAGTTATACAACATTGTTTGAATTTTTAGAATCATATTGGCTGTGAATTCAACGTTATCTCTCATCATAACAGATTGAAAACCACGCATTCAATCAACGTTATTCTGGATTCCACACAGTTTCATTGGATATTTATTTATTTGAATTTTTTATTTGTGATTTTTATTTTGTAACTTTTACTTTCATTGGATTTCTTTTAGTGGTTTAAGGCTTAGCAAATAAGAAAAAATTATAATTTGGAGTGAAATAAAAAATTGAACTTTTGACACCATCTTGTTGTCATTTCTAAATCTTTCTGATCCGGTACTTTTTCTTTTTCATGACTAGACCTGTCATAGGCCTATACAGGGATCATTAGTCCCTCAGAATCGCTTTAATAATATTTTTATTTTTATTTTAGCAATTTTTATAATTTTAAATAATTTTATTTATTACTTTATATAAGTTTTCCTTTCTAAATCAATTTAAACTAAATCTTTTCACGTTTTCGTGTTGTCAAGGACCGACATTAGTTAATAATACAAATCTGTCCCTCACTTTCCACTTTTTTCACAACTTATTTTTAAATTTTTTAGCACAGTTTTTATATGATACTTTCTAGTCCAGTCAAATAAGGCCTTTGCCGTACAAAAGGTGGGGTAGTTGTGCTTTTTATATATGTTACTAGGTTCCGGACTAAGTTCCCTACATTTTTTATAAAAAAATATTTTTTCAGTGTGATGCGTAACGATTTACAGCGACGTAAACGTGAACATTCTTCCAAACAAATGTATAAATATAGTACCCTTTATACAGGGTATTGCGTCCATGGTGGTCCATAGGACAGAAGGTGATAGTAGTCACCTAGTCAAAAATTGTATGGCAAAGGGGGAAGCGGCATCTCAACCGTTTCACAAAATATCCTATATCTTAAAAATTACAAGGTGTACGCTTACTTATAGAGCTCATTGTATGCTCAACTTCATGGCTTTCGCAACGACTGCTCGACCAGCTCTGTACTCCTCTCCCGTCAGGAGTTATGGTACACCTTGAAGTTTTTAAGATACAAGAAATTTTGTGAAAGACAAGCAAGTTTTCCTAATCAACATGTAACTCCGATACGGTTGAGATGCCGCTCCCCCTTGCGATAACATTTTTTCTTTGAGTATGTAACTACTAGCACCTTTTGCCCTATGGACCACCATGGAACACCCTGTGTAAGGGGTACTATACGTATACATTATTGGAAGAATTTTCACGTTTCCGCCGCTGTAACTCGTTACACATCAGGTTTACAAAAAAAGTGTTTATACAGAGAATGTATGGAATTTAGTTTTCTTTAAATTTGTATCAGAAATGAGTATGAAATTTAGTATGGTCACCCATCTGTGAAAGTTTGATTTTTGAAATGGTTTTTCGCATATATTTCAAGAACGGTTCATCTCACAGTCAAAATTATTATAACCATTTTCATAGAACTTCATATCGTTTCCACAGTATACGTAAAAATCCTAGATTTTTATATGGCAACACCAAGAAGGGATTGACCGATTTAGTCCAATTTTGAATTTGTATTTAATATTTTAATGACAAATTTCAGCTCTCGAATTTGACGCGTTCTCAGGTAGTGTACAAATATGTACTGAAAAACGAAATTTTTGTATGGCAACCCCACGAAGGAGTTACCCGATTTGTCCCATTTTCGAACTTAATTTTAAAGAAGGCTATATTCAATTTTTCAACTGTCTAGGTAGACGCGTTCTCGAGTTATCGTGGGGACAGACGGACGCACGGACAGATGGACGGACACACAGACGGACGGACATGCAAAAATCAAAATAACTTTTAATTTTATGCATGTGTGCCTGATCCAGTTTGCTCCACCATCATTATCTCTAGGTGTTACAAACGGATTAACAAACTTAGTATACCTACCCTTTAAATTTCATCTAGGGTATAAAAAAAACTATTTTTTATACCATTAATCCCAGTGTGAAAACTTGAATTTTTCATCGGTCTCGGAACTAAGTAACATATATAAAAATCACAACTACTCTCCCTTTTGTAGGCCAAAAATCCTATTGACTGGACTACAGGCAGAATACACTTCAATAAATATACGAATTTTCAATGTCACTTCCCATCATTTTTACGGGAGTTTAGTTACTTTCTCATATCATACCTCTTCAGATATAATAATAATAATAATAACAATAAATCTTTCAAAATGTATTATTTGAAGTCCTATGCATATCATGTGATCCTGTCCCTTACGGTCTTATTAATGTAGACGTTTAAATATATTTAAGTGTTAAAAGTGTTTTAAAACAACTTTAATGTTTTGTTTTGAAGTAAGATCTTAGCGAATATTGAGCGGGTGTGTGTGTGATCTAAAATGAATAACTTTTAATATCAGTATACATATTAGTTGTGTTCTTTATGTGCGCGCTATTCATTTCGCAACACTGTTGATACAAAAGAACGCCTCCTACAACGAAATTTATTTCTAAAACTTGATAGATTCCACACATATATCAAAAATTTAGAATAATCTGATTTACGTTATATTCAGAAAGGTAAAAAGGAAAGAGATCAAGATATTTTTTTATTGATATCAACGAACTATTTTGACGAATAGCAAAAGCAAAAACAACGGTGCAGTGTAAATTGCACTACACGCTCTATCTCCTTAGCTTTGCACTGTCCACTGTATGAAGACACTAGTGATACAAAAAGAACACGCTTGTTATGTCGAGTGGAATAGATACCATAATTGCTTATTGATTTTTCTTTCTTTTTTGTGTTCAGTCATTCGACAGGAAACAACTTGAATTGATTTTGTATATGTCGACTGGGGGGGGGGGGGGGGGGGGGGGGGGGTAAAAATAAAGCCCCAATAAAAAATCCTTAATAATTTTTCCATATACAACAGGGCATGAGGACATTGAAACTCCTTATCGTAATGCAGCTCACCCACATAAAAGACACATGTCTCCTTGACTAGATAGTACCAATTAATCGTATGCCTATAAGCATATAGAATTTCTTACATATAATTAATTTGATAATGTATTCCCTAACCTGAGTTATTTCCAAACCCAAATGAGATCTTTTCTGGTAGGGTCAAAAAGTCGAAGACCGGAATAACCAGTTCTGTTTTCCTCTCCGCGTCATCATTCCGGATCTTGATATGGACGATCTCGACAACTGCATAGTTGTTGAGACTTCCTACAATTTTTTCCTTCTATGAGACTTATATTGTAGTGTAGTCCTTATTGGGGTGTCAATGTCATGAAGAATTATTTTTATCGGATTGTCTCATAAATTTACAAAGCTTCACAAATTTCCGTGCCGTCCTCATGCAGTGGTCATGCTAGTTTTCTTTTTATCTATCTTATTTTAGTATATGTTCATCCAAAGCAACAACTAGTTTAAATTTATGTTTTGGAGTTCGTTGTTTTGGTACGCGTAAACTGTATTTAAGGGTTAAAGGTATTTATTTATATATTTATTTGCAGTATTTGCAGCTTCTATCTAAAGTAAAGATTGGACAACACTCTGCACAAGGAAAACAGACAAAATAGAGAAGTATAAATTTTGTTAGTAGTAATAAATTTGCTAAAAACATCAACCGTCTATGCATCGAGACGAATCGTAACAGAGGCTATAAAAATAAAAACCAGATCAGTAAATGATGCTATAATTGAAGGACCAACCCAGCATGTATTCATAAAATGTCATGTTATCATAATTGGAAGAAGAAAAGCACAATTTTTTGTCAGAGAGAGTAATTTTCCTGTAAGGTATAATTAAACCCTGTTCACATATTCACGATGATTTATGAACTGTCTGGAATGTCTCTAGATTTTAACCGCTTTCTCATTTTCATTACAAATTATTGCCATAAAAGCTCAACTACCACCAAGGGCTTAAATTTTCGAAACTTTGTGCAATTTTACATACATATCTCATTATGAACTCTTCATTATGATGCTTGACAGGTTTTAGTAACAGGTTCCATTTGAGGTTATGTTTAATGCACCACCAAACCACCGTATAAAATCACGCCCACAGGCAACATAAAACAGGGCAGTTTACCTGTTTATGATGAAAGTCAAGTTGTTTGGATGTTTGCGAATACCTAACCAAGTATGAACGGAACATCAGGGATAATACATAATATCCGAAGACAGAGAAATGTTCTGCATGACTCATTAATGGTTTCGAGTTTTATCGTAGTACTGTGTAAATATTTCGCTTACGATAAAAACTTCCACCTTTGTCAGCGTATTTTAATGAGAATTGGTTATAATAATTGAAGGGTTCTGTGCAAAAATTGAAACAAAAAAATCAATAAGACACTGTTCGAGTTTGTTCAAATAAGTGATACTTTCAGAGTCAGGTGAGAATAGAAATTTCAAAATTATTGGTTTTTGCACCAAAAATAAATTAACACTGAAATTTAATATCCAAACATAAAAAAATACTAAATTTAAAACAAGTAAAAAAGATAGAATAGTCTAATCGGCGTTTCCACTACATCAAAATCACGTAATTTTGATGCAGTGATTTCGAAATCACTTCCAGGTATTTTCCTTACCGCTGAGATCATTTCGTTTGATAGGTGTTACACTTAAATACCAAATTGGCATGTAAAGTAATTCATTACATAAACGAGACTTTTGTAATTAAAAGGAGATATATTGTCACATAAATGTCAGAAGCATTAATATAACATTTAAATTTAATTTTAAATTTCTTCCTTAACAATTTATTGACAAATGCATACAACAAATGTAAGTCAAATGATACAGTTCGAGAAAAATTGGAAAACGAAAATGGGCACGTTCGGGCAAATTTTCGTAATTTGCGACGTAATTTTATTGAAATGACGCAAAAATTAGATGATTTCGAGTAAGTCTTTTGCACTGAAAAGTACGTGATTTCGTCGAAATCATGCTGAAACAGCAAAATTACGTGATTTCGATGTAGTTCAAACTTCCTATAAGACCAATTCTTTCGAAAGCATGAATATCTGCCTATTTGTACTTTCGTTTGGTCACCAGTGCAAGGTTATTTGTATAACTGGCATTTGGTATACAGGGTGTTTCCCACTAAGAGGTCAGTAGAGCGGGAGGTGATAACGAACCAAAAATTGTATGGGGGGGGGGGGCATATCAACCGTCTACGAGTTACAGAGTGATTAAGAAAAAAAAGCTAGTTTTTCACAGAACCCCCTGTTTCTTAAAACTACAAGGTGCATGTTCACAGTTAGGAGCTCATTGTATGCAGAACTTCACGGCCTCTCCAACGACTGCTCAATCAGCCCCATCAGCTCTTATCAATTATGGTTGTCTAAACTAAAAATTTCGGATTCTCTTACCTTTTTTTAAATTTAACCTCTATTATTTTTGCAAAAAGGTCGTTAACATAACTTTTTCTTTTATAAAAACTGTAAATTGTAGACTCTCCTCTTTAATATGACTTATTCCACCCAATGTGCTATCTGAAGCCCTTTAAGAGTTATTAGCTCTAAACCTATTCTCAAATCTATTTTCAAACCTATTCTCAACGAAAATTTGTTCCTTAGCACGTCATTTTAAAAAATATCGTCTAATTTCGGTGTGACCGGAATAGGTAATAAGTTAATCACTGTTTAACGGCTACAGTTAACACATATGGTGCTGTAGGTCAAATTAAAAAGGAGAGTATACAGTTTATAGTTTTTATAAAAAAAATTTATGTTAACGACCTTTTTGCAAAAATAATAGAGGTTAAATTTAAAAAAAAAGGTAAAAAAATCCGAAATTTTTAGTTTAGACAACCATATTTCTTGATAAGAGAGGGCTATGGGGCTGATTGGGCAGTCGTTGGAAAGGCCGTGAAGCTCTACATACAAAGAGCTCCTAACTGTGTCCTTGCACCCCGTAGTTTTTAAAATACAGGGTGTTATGTGACAAACTAGCTTTTTCCTTTATCATCATGTAACTGCTAAACGGTTGATATGCCCCGACTAGGTGAGTACTATCACCTCCCGCTCTACTGACCTCTTAAAGAGAAACCCTGTATATTTCTAGAACGGTTTGTCAGATATTAAAAACAATTATAACCATTTTGACAGAATTTCATTTTTGAAGGATTTTTCAATTTAATAAAACCATCTGATCATTGTCACCGTATACGTTAACATTAAATTTTTATATGGAAACACCAAGAAAAGGTTTTCCAATTTAGTTCATTTTTGCAACTATTTATATTTACTATTTTTATGAAAACTGTATGTGGAAAATTTCAGCTTTCTACCTTAACGCGTTCTCAGGCAGTGTCCAAATATATAGTGAAAAACGAAATTTTTGTATGGCAACCCAAAGAGGAGTTACCCGATTTATCCCATTGTCGAACTTAAAATTACTTTTTTTTCTTTTTGAAGCTCGTGAACCAAATGCCAGCTCTCTAAGTAAATGCGCTCTTGAGCTATGGTGCGCAAAGGAGGATGCACAGACAGACGGACAGACGGACATGCACTTTTTATATTATGCGTGATGGATCCATTTTCCTCTAACATTATTCACCATAAACGGAATTTTATTTTGGGTCATAGTTGGTAGTCGAGTAGACCATGTTTTCTAGTAATTAGTTTAGTATTCAGCAGGGTTTAAAATGTTCGAGCTTTTTAATTGCTCTTGCTCTTACCCTTGCTTTGCTCTTAATTGAAATAAAGTAAAAGTAAAGTTACTTTGCTTTGCTCCACTCTAAAAAAAATCATTAAGCAACTTTCATTTCTTTGCTCTAAATGCTTTGCTTCATAAAACTTTTTGTTCTGGAAATTTTTGCTTTAATTTGCTGTTAAATGCTTTGCTCGGCTCTCATATTTTTGAAAACAAATATTAAAACACTCTAATCTCTGGATGAGGAAAATAAAAGCATTGGTATAAAGGGGAAATAAATAATGTTTTTTAAACATTTTAATTTCAAACATATTTATAAAGTTAGCGAATTCAATACAAGAAATGAGAAAATTAGAAAATTATAAAGGAATATAAAATTTAGCCAGCTACATATGTTATTCTTGTCTACATATATCTTCTGCTTGCTCAAATAGGGGCAATTATTATTTTACGGCTTCACCAAGAAAATTTCGCTTGAGCTTAACAAGTAGCTGATGATATAAATGATGTCTTAAATCCGATAATAAAAGTTTAAGAGCAGAAAAAGCTCTTTCTACAGACACTTGTGTCGGCCGAATCGCAATACATACATTTGCCTGAGCATGCAATTCAGGATCAGAAAGCTTTCTTCTTATCCAATAATCGAGGATGTGTACATCGATGCCAGAAAATGCTGGAAAAACATTCTGTATTTTTGTCTTGTAGTAAAAAATTACATAAAATTGGATTTTCATCATCATCTTGAGACAGTCTTGTTGGTTTCATTGGGCTCATTCTCTTTGTTTTGTAAGCTACAGAACTCAGGGTTTATACTTTTGAAATTTTCCCATAATTTCAATAAAAAGTTCATCACTTCCTGCGTTTTTTCACTGGACTTACCTTGAAATCGTAGTCAAGAAAAACACAAGCGCTAAAACCTTCGTTATCTAGTAAGTACTTTTCGCTAGTTTCAAATGATTTATGAAGTTTTTGTCCCAATTATTTAATTAAAGTTGAAGTTACTTCTCGGTTGTCGCTTGGCTCTGCAGCATCAGTTGTTTTCTTCGTTAATAATTTACATTTTAGCCAAGAGGTATAAAAGTCTCCATTTAATTGCTCCTCTTGAAATTTAATAAATGATCTCTGAACTTGTGCGAAGAGTTTTATATATGCATCGATGAAGTTCCACAACGACTCGGTTAAATCAAAATATTCGTGGTCAGATCTTTAACAATGCTGTCAACATTTTCGATGATGCTTTTTGCATTTTCAAGATCATCTAACATCTTACATCTTTGCACAGTCCAACCCTGGTAATCTTAGCACTTTAATTCCGAAAAGTTTTTTAAAACCGTTTGTGGATTTCCTGAGGAACTTTGTTAGGTTTCGACACTGTAATAAAAACTGTTTCACATTATCATCTTTTGTCAAATCAAGTGCAGGCACACCTATTCTTAAAGTAGACTTTTCGAAATGCTCAAAATTTTTTAGATTTTCTAAATATGTGTCATAATTTTCCTCTGCATTGTGTTCAAAACCAGATATTTTGGAAAGGGATATAAGTTTGGCCGGTTTAATCATGTTAGGTCGATTGTCTGAAGTAACAGATATTATTTCTGCCATATTTATTTAAGACATCGAGAATTTTTCTTACAAGTTTCCTAGATGTACTTGCTATTGCTCCTTTTAATTCAAACATTCCAAGTAACCTTGACTGAATCTCTTCGGCCGAAATAAATTGCACACCAAAAACAGTTCGATGTAATCTGCTAGCACTGTCGATTTTGAGAGATAACAGCTTCCCCTGTACTTCTGGTTCTCTTTATTCTCGCACATTTTCGGCAACTAAGGACACAGCTTGTTTTGGCAATTTATAGCGTTTGGGCGAAAGTTCTCTCCATGCAAGGCACTTAAACCATCACAAAGCGGATCTAAAATTGCTCGAAAGTTTGATGAGCGTAAAACATGAAACCGTAAATTGTCTTCAGTAACAAGGCCGACGTATGCTCCAAAAAGATCCCTCTTTGATATTTTGAGTGGTCATGCTTGAGTTTAGATTTTCATTTTTGCCTGCTAGACTTAAATTTAAGCTATGTATCTTCGCCAAATGCCTCCTCAGATTATTTGTCCGATCACCTTTCATCATTGAATAAATAACTAATAAGGAAGCGGGGTATCGTGCGAATACAGTGTACGTGTTTAAGCATTTCAATGACAGTGCGACCTATGGTCGGGGGGCGGAGAAATGGCAAGAGGGCCTAGTGGCTATTTTGTGTCAGTTCAATATTCTGAGTCTGACATTTCATAATTTTGAAAAGAAGTTCTCGGATTTGAATTCGCGATATTGTGAAAAATAAATAATTAAACGTGATTTTTACGTAATACAGTGGAGGAAATTAGAATAGCCTCATTGATTTTTTTTATTGAAAATTAAAAACAAGACTTCAGTGATTTAATTTATACATATTTTATCTATCGCTAATATATAAAAATTAACATAAATAAACTTTTTCTCAATTTTAATAAGAATTAACATAAACAAATTCAAAATATCTATAACATAAGGAGGAAATTAATTTAGCCTCATAAAAAATTATATTATTTGTGAATCCTTTTTTAGTTTTCCTTGTTGTTTGATAACTTCAAATATCCTGTTAGACATCGAATCGATTAATTTTCGGAGAATTACAATGGGTATTTCAATGCAAACTTGTCTGATCCTATTTTTTAACTCTTGAGCTGAGTGGAATTGCTTTCCGTTTTCGTATACTTTACGAGAAATTATTCCCCATAGGTTTTCTATGGAGTTTAAGTCTGGACTACATGCTGGCCAATCTAAAACGTCAATTTTTCTTTCAGCAAGCCAAGCCTTTGTCAGTTTAGAGCTGTGTATTGCATCATTATCATGCTGAAATACAAAATCTTCGCCCATTAGTTCCTCAGCATGCTCAATTAAACTGTATTCGAGCATTTCCACGTAGTCTTCGGATTTCATTTTTGTCGAAATCCAAGCAAGAGGAAGCTTACCCTGACTTGAAAATGCCCACAAACCATAACAGATCCACCACCAACGTTGCGGCTAAGATACATCTTTGGTTCCTTTCAGAATGGCGAAAGAAGACACCAAAACCTAAACTAACTACGAGACACATTGAACACCGGATAAGTTTTGCGAAAAAGTACATGTCTTGGACAAATGAGTGGAAAATGTACTTTTCTCAGATGAAAAAAAGTTCAACCTGGATGGTCCAGATGGTTGGCAATGCTATTGGCATGACCTAAGAAAGGAACCAAAGATGTGTCTTAGCCGCAACGTTGGTGGTGGATCTGTTATGGTTTGGGGGCATTTTCAAGTCAGGGTAAGCTTCCTCTTGCTTGGATTTCGACAAAAATGAAATCCGAAGACTACGTGGAAATGCTCGAATACAGTTTTTTTAGTTTATTTATGTTATTTTTTATATATTAGCGATAGATAAAATATGTATAAATTAAAACACTGAAGTCTTGCTTTTAATTTTCATTAAAAAAAATCAATGAGGCTATTCTAATTTCCTTCACTGTAGTAGTGTCAAATAAGTGCGAGATATTCTTTTGTGAACGATATTTTATGTAATACGGGCTACGGAGTCTTAAATTATCATAATGAAGTGCGCTGTGCTGTGCTGCAGGAACGAACGGAGTTATTGTCGTGGGAAAGCATTCTTCAAGTAACTTTAATAGCTTTACTAATTAATTATAGTGTTTCTAGCAAAATAAAATTGAAATATTTATAAAAATAAACAGCCATAGCAAAAAATTTTACATTTTACGAATGCCGTTTTGTTTGTGTACAATTGAATTGTCATTGGTGCCTAAATTATTCCAGTCATATAAAGGCAACGCCAAAAACTATTATCTGAAAATAAGTAGGAGCTCAACATTTATTTATTTTACATAGGAATCGGGATTATAAAAAATGTTCCCCTTCAGAATGTCAGAATTTCATTACTGCCATGACGAAACGAATACAAACAGAGCACACTAATACATTTCGCCGAGTGGCTTACATTTTCACCCGATATGCCGTTACCTTATTAGTTATTTATTCAATGCCTTTCATGCGAATCCAGCATACTTTACATTTGTCAACTTGTTCATCGCTTTTCGCGAAATGTTCCCAAACAGTATCTTTTCGTACACGCATGCTGAAAATGATGCCTTAAATATCAACAGTTTAATTAAGTAGAGCACATTTGCTTACTTGCAATGTGTGAATAATCCCAAAGCACAGATACAGTAAGAGTAAACAAATCGAAAGAATCTTACAGTTTAACCGCGATGAAACAATAACGATTAAGAAACAAGAAGCTTTCAAACCCAAAACAGTATTTCGAATGAAGGGGAAACAAGAAATTTGTTGATACTTTCAAAAAAAAAACATAAAAGCTTTAAAAGCTTTTAGAGACCGAAGCTTATGCGTCACCGAATTTGCACTTGCTTGCAAACTGTACGAAGAAAGTACAAGAAATTATTATGAAGAAAATGCTTCACATTTACAGATTTTAAAATTTCTAACTCCCCGACCCCTTCAAATATGGGAAAGGGGGTTCCCCTCATCCGATTTGGCGCAAATTCAAACTAGAAGCCTAAAGTCATATTCTGAGTTCTCTAAAAAAATTCCAACTCTTCACATTGCTACGTTCTCACGCCATTGTGATGAGAGGCGTTCTTACATGCATAAATCTTAACAAAAGGCTTATAACATTGTTAAAAGGAAAGTTGAAAAATTATGAAAATTATCATACTAAAAAAACCAAAGTTAATAATAATATTCAACGCAATTTGGACCTGGAATACTGTTTTGAGTTTTGTTTTTTACCGAAAAAATAAAACTCAACCGATAATGATTATTTCCGATTCCAAATTTTAAAAATCAGACCTGAGCTTTATTTTTGAGGGAAAGAAATAAAACTCAAGTCTGATGATTATTGATGATATTAAAACAAAAAACTTAGATGTGAGTTTTATTCTTGAGTGAATTGCGTAAAACTCAGATGTAATGATTATTAGTGATTTCAAAGTTAAAACTCAAATTTTAATTTTTGCTGGTGATTGAAAAAGTAAAATTTGGATGATGATGATTAAATCGTAATTGTTACTATTTTGATCGTAATGATTACGGTCCCTGGTTTTCCCATTTTCATCGGAGTTACCGGTTCGAAAATCTGGCAACGCTGGTTTCATAATAAGTAAGTCATGGTGCTCTTATTTAAATTCAAATTCAAATTCAATTTATTTGCAACAATTGTACACGTAAGATAAAATATCTTATTAATGTGCACAAGCCAGAATAAATTACAAAAATAGTACATTGAGAATTAGAAAAGAAATAACATATTTAAGTATTTAATTAAAGTTATTAATGCGTAATACTAAATATAAAGAAGTGATTACATAACAAACTTACTAATATTACCAAAAAAAGAATTAATAATTAAGAAAGAATAGAGATGGAGTAAACAATTAGTACACTACATTTGATTTAACTACTAGGCGTTAATGCCTTGAAAATGCTACTATTTATTATGCTCAATGAGTTGAACTGGATCAAACTTTTAACCGAAACAGGTAATTTGTTCCAGTTTGTAATAGAATGGTTGAAGAACAGGCGTCTTGTTACCAAAAATTGTGATCTCGGTACAATGACATTCAGTATCCTGCTTGATCTTGTAAATTGGAGTTTTTCGTATAGATATAATGGAATACGATTTTTTATTATCTTCTCCAAAAATACCAGCGAACGAAATTTGAAATACGTAAATAAGCCACAACCCAAAATTGAATCCGAGAACGGATAGACATGATCATATCTTCGAAGACCATACAAATACCTAACCACAGAGTTAAAGGCAATCTCAAGTTTACGGGAATTATCGTAATCGAGTTTGCCAAAGACCTCACAGCCGTAAGTAAATACCGGTATTAAAAGTAGACGTACCATCAAAAACCTTATTAAAACCGGGGTAAAATCACTAGATATCCATAGCGCACGTAAGCCACCATAAATTTTACTAACAATATTGTTTATGTGGTCATCCCACGTAAATAAACAATTGAAAGTTATTCAAAGGTTACTGACAGTGTGTACAAGGGGAATAACTGTGTTATTAATCATAATTGGAGGAAATCCTTCTGTGTCGAGTTTTGTGCGATTTATGACCAAATATTTGGATTTTGCTGGGTTCAGCTTTAGCATATTAGATACGGACCACAAGTGAATTGATTAAAGATCTTCATTAATACAGCTAGTAGCATCCTCAATAAGGCCAAGGGGTCCGGAGAGGTATAATTGCCCATCATCAGATAGATGCATTTTGCTATGATTAACTTGAGAAAAAAAATCATTGATAAAAATTGAAAATAGTAGGGGTCCGAGTATCGATCCTTGTGGCACACCGGTTAAGACAGGAAGAAATGAGGACTGGCATCTATTTACTTGTGCTGCTTGCGACCTATTACTGAGATAATTATAAATCAATTTCACTGCTTGAGAAGAAAATCCGAAAAGCCTTCTAAGTTTGTAGCAAAGCAGATGGTGGTTAACCGAATCAAATGCTTTTGAAATGTCGAGAAAAACTAGAACAGTTAAGTTTCCCTTGTCAATAGCACGAGCAACATCATCACTCACTTTGAGCAAAGCGGTAGTACCCATGACCATTCCTAAAACCCGATTGACAGTCATGTAGAGACTTATTTAAATGTAAAAATTGGGACATTTGAAG
Source organism: Dioctria linearis (assembly GCA_963930735.1). Lineage (NCBI taxonomy): Eukaryota > Metazoa > Arthropoda > Insecta > Diptera > Asilidae > Dioctria > Dioctria linearis. The sequence goes on along the minus strand of OZ005741.1, from coordinate 80,627,105 downwards.
GTACGTGACTTTTTCTACAATTTTCGAGAGAAAAGGTAGTATACTAATAGGACGGTACTCAACACTAGCTCCAACGGAGTTCTTGGGAACCGGTATAAGTTTGGAAAATTTCCAAGCAGCTGGGAAAGTCATGGTAGAAAAACATGTATTACAGATGTGAGCAAGAGGTTGAACAATATAAGCCGAGCATAATCTGATAAATCTGGGATTCAGACATCCTACTTCGGTCGCATTAGAAGTAATACTACACATTACTGTCGACACATCACTTGTAGTAACTCGGTAAAAATCAAAACTAGATTCATGATCAGTGTTGAAATAGTCAGGATCCGATTCATTGATATCATTGTCTGCTCTAGCTGATGTAAATTGAACATTTAAAGAATGTGGATCAAGGGTGCACTTATTTTTAGTTGAACTAGCAATTCCACACTTCCTCAAATTATTCCAAATGACCTTGGTAGAAAGATTTATATTAGCTTGGAAGCGTAGTATTGTCTTTTAGCATTTCTGATTGCTAAAGTTGTTCGTTTTCGAAGAGTGCGATATTCTTGAAGAAATGCTATTCACTTATATCTCTTCCACTTGGCATAAGCAAAATCTCTAATTGATATAAGTTTGCGAATATGTGATGAAAACCAAGGACATTGTGGACTTACTATGGTCCTAGTAACTAAAGGAACATGACTATCATGGAGAGTATGAAGAGCAGAGTTAAGAAAATTGACTTGGTCATTTACACATGACATGAGGGATACGCAAATGATTCTGCATCATTCTAGAGAGCATTAATATCAGCAAATTTATTTCGTGAATTGGTGAATTACTCGAAAATAATTGTTTATTATTATTTAGTGCTAATTATTTGAATTTCAAGTAATTATTCCTTATTCGGTTGGGTGTTATTTGATGATGAAATAATTATTCGTTATTTGGCGAATTATTCGCAAATAATTATTGCTCTTTTCTATCAATTTAGCAAGACAAATGAAATTAAATTTTTCTACATTTTATTGTAATTTGAAAATTCATTGAAATTATTTTCAATGAGCTTCAGTCTTTTAGGCTTTAGTCTTTTTTCCTAAATATGAGATTTATGTATACTCAAGGGTCATAAAAATATAAAAGTAAAGAACTGAAGTTTAATCATATACCTACGTATATAAGCAGTGCGGAGGAACTTAAACTGTCTCATAATTCAATTTTCTACCTTATTCAAAACGGCATCATGTAATTAAATGGTGATAGTGTATAACTATGAATGAAAAAAGTGCGATAAGCGACAAAACATAAACTTTACAGGAGAGCGGTTTACAGTTTAAAATTTTGGAAAAAAAAATCATTAAAAACCAGCTAATTTTTTTTTTTTAAATTTATAATTTATATAATTTGAACTTCATCTCTTATTGATGGTATTCATATTATCCCAAACGAGATGAAATGCCTGGGCTTCTTGTAAAGATGCAAGAAATATTTTACTCAATCAGACTTGGCGCAAATCTACAAGTCTCATATCAGGCCTAGATTAGATAATAGCTCCCATATTAGGCAGGGGCCGGACGTACTGCATTGTCCGCGTTAGACAAAGTCCAAAAGAAGGCCTTCCGGCTTATTGACGATAAAATATCAATAGCAACTATTGATTCCCTAGAGCAGCGACGTAATGTCTGTTGTCTGTCTCTCTTTAACTGCTACTTCTATGGCTATTGTTCTGATGAAACCTCTAGCCCGATCCCTTGTAGAATTCTTTCAATGCACACTACACGAGATGCAACCCGAGCTCACTCTAACACTCTTGAAGTCAAATTTGGCCGTACCGTGAAATTCCGCGAATCCTTCATAAGCAGGACAGCACGAATGTGGTACAGTTTGCCATCATCTATTTTCCCCCTTAGCTATGGGCCGCAAGCATTCAGAGGTAATGTAAACCGTTGCCTCCTTTCAACTTAATTATCCCCAATTCCCTACCCCTTCTACCTTTCCTGGCAAAGCTGTGCAACGACATAATAGGGTATCCTCTGAGGTCATCATCATAAAAAAAAAACAAAAATCGCTTACGCAATTTGGTCACGAAAACAAAATGTAGAGAATACTTTTTTACAAAAAGTCATTTTTTAATAGAAAAGTAGTTTAGGGTGCAAGCTGTAGGAGTCACTCAAAGCAAGCTTTTCTCAGTTTTACACACTGGCATATATAATATGGATTGACCGATATGCTATTTCATGCGGGTAACATTTTTTGCATCAAAAATAGTTCTTACGTCGGTGCTAACATTGAAAAAACTGTTGGCGGGAAGTTGAAAAGTGATTTTAATAAAACCGTTCGAATTTCTGTTGAGTATCTTTGAATATATTGCCTTTGGTAAAACACTTTTTATCACTAGAGACAAGAGTGCGTGGAGTCAATCCGATCGGACGTTGCCTCGTGTTGTAGATCAAATCATTTAATCTAAGCAGATCTAATCAATTAATTTAAAACAAGTGATAGCGTTGTACTAAACAGTTTCCATCTAAATCGATAACTATAATTATTTAAAATCCGACGCGACCGTTAAATAAATAAATATCAAAATAAATTTTATCCGCCAAGTGAAGGGCTCTTCTAGCCCTTCAATATTCAATAAGCAAGCAGCACGGTAAGGTTTCCTTTCCTTCCCTTCATCTGTGATCAGTGCAAATGCATTAGCACTTGTCACTGATCAACAATCCGGGTGCACCCAGCTGTGGTGATTGAACTGCACAGTCTGAGTTATTGAAAACAGCAAATAGGCATAACACTATTGTTGTTTTTTTTACCTCGCTGTGTCGTTGACTGCTGCTTTTTTTTTTGCTTTTTTTTTGCCTTCAGTATGCAGCAATTCATTTTAGATTTCTGCAACATTCGCGGATTAAGAGCAAATCGGTTTTCGGTGTACTGTCACCTTAACTCAAAAAATCCGGCAATTCTTGCGCTAAGTGAAACTAAGGTCGTTTCTGATGGTGATATTAATCACTATCACGTCCCTGGTTACAGCTGCGTGCCTCTTTTTTCTCAGCATAGAGGGATCGCAGTATATATTCGGAATGATGTGGCCTTTACTATTCTTCAAGATTTTCCTTCTGCCTATCCACAGTTTAACTATATCTGGATTAGGTTCAAACTTCACAAACACATTAAATACTTCTGTTGCCTTTATCGCAGCCCAAATATGTCTGATGACGACACGGTATCCGTATGTGATAATATCTCCAACAATATTGATCATTTGCTTTCTGTCTCCCCCACTTCCGAAATCGTCCTGCCAGGCGAATTTAATGTTCCTAATATACCGTGGCTCAGACATTCTTCTACCATAAGTCCTGCGGGCCGTTCCGTTGAACTCTTCTGTGAATCATTTAATTTACAACAGCTAGTGGATGCACCAACGCGAATTCCTGATGCAGCTGGAGATAAAGCTAATATACTCGACTTGTTTCTAACATCTCATCCTGACAAATATTCCATCTCAGTCGGTTCCCTCTCGGACCATTCAGACCATTGTTTAATCACGGCTCAATTTACCACCTCAAACCTCTGCCGCCCTACTTCTAAACCTACAAGTAGGCTTCTTTGGCACTATAAGAATGCTGATTGGGAAAGTCTCAATAAGTATCTTAGAGAAATTAATTGGTCGGTCTGATTTGCTTCGAGGGATGTTGATGAATGCACATTAGAATTTAGTAACATACTAAATCTTGGCATGCGTGAATACATTCCGTGTTCTTACAGCAGATCTCAACAACAGCATAATCGCTCCTGGTTTAACGAAAGTGTGCAGCAAAGCTATAAAAGCGAAAGAGTCTGTTTTTCGCGCCTATCAATTGCATCCATGTCCGGAAATGAAACAAGTCTACAAGACAGCACGGAACACCTGCAAGTCCATTATCCAGAGAGAAAAATTTCTTTTTGACCATAATATTAGACAAAGAATCTTAGCAAGCCGCAAAGGTAGCAAAGGTTTCTGGTCCCTGGTCAAAACCATCAGGAACAACTTCACCAGTTCCTCTATACCTTCACTACTTAACAATGGTGAAGTGATTGTTGACTCCCTCGATAAAGCTAATATTTTAGGTGCTAGATCCGCTTCAAATTCTTGTCTTCCACCCACTTCACAAACATCTGTTTTGCATCGCCCGTGTGAATGTGTACAAGAGCCAATACACGTTCGTACGAAGGATGTCTTCAGGGTCCTTAAGGGGATCAACGTCTCCAAAGCCGCAGACCCTGATAGTTTTTTGCCCCTGTTGATTAAAAGCTGTGCCTCATCCTTGGCTAAACCTCAGCGCAAACTATTCTACTTGTCTTATTCGACAGGAAAATTCCCAAATGCTTGGAAACTAGCTCACGTTCAGCATATACCCAAGAAAGGAGAGGGTAGCGATCCCTCAAATTATCGACCAATTGCGATCACTTCGATTCTTCAAGGGTTTTTGAATCTATCATTAACTCAAAATTAATGAAGTATCTAGAAACTAATCATCTCATCTCATTTGATAGAGTCTGGCATCCAGCCCTTTTAGCCAAACTTAAAGTACTTGGTCTCTCTCCTCCTCTTCTATTATGGAAAGAAAGTTTCCTGTCTAGTCCCCAAATACGTGTTGTATTAGATGGCGTTACATCTGAACCGCATCCCATAAATACCGGTGTGCCTCAAGGCTCTGTTATCTCTCCAACTCTCTTTTTAATTTTCATTAATGATCTGCTTTCCCTTACATTCAATCCCATTCATAGTTTCGCAGATGACAGTACTCTTGATTTCGCTTACTCCTTTGACACTCTTGCGGACTCCAGGGGGGATGCCGCATGTGTTAAAAGAGATTGCATGACTAGATCATTGAATAACGATCTTAAAAATATCCTCACTTGGGGCAAAGCGAATCGCGTCGAATTCGATGCATCTAAGTCCCAAAGCTATCTCATCTCATTAAAACAAGATCATAACTTAACCACACCCGTTTCTTTTGATGGAGCATTAATTTCCGATTCTCCGTCACTAAGCCTTCTTGGCATTAATATTTCCAGTAAATTATACTGGACAGATCACATCTTCTCTGTTGCCAAAGAAGCATCGAAATGTCTTAGATTTCTGAAAAGGTGTAAGAAATATGTCAGCCCGTCAAATCTAGCGCTCCTCTACAAGTCCTACATTAGACCTAGAATGGAATACAACTCCCATATAAAGGCCGGCGCTGGTCGCATAGCCTTAGCTTCATTGGATATTGTCCAAAAGAGAGCCTTCAAGCTCATTGGCGATTTGGCAATAACTTGTCATATCGACTCACTCGAGCACCGCCAAATGTTGGATGCCTTTCGGTCAATGTTCTGATCAAATATCTAGTCTAATCCCTTGTAGAATGATTCCTGCACGCAATACTCCCTTCAAATTACTTTCGGCCGTACAGAAAAATTCCGTGATGCTTTTTTATCCCGAACAGTGCGAATGTGGAACAGCTTACCATCTTCTGTTTTTCCCCCGGCATACAATCCGCGAAGGTTTAAGGGCGACATACATCGGCAGCTCCGCCACTCTCCTCATATTCCCTAATCCTTTCCCTATCTCCTTCGTGCCATGCTGTGCTTTGCATCATAGGTTATGGTATCCCCTGAGCTTGGCTTAATTATATTTAAAAAAAACAAAAACAAAAAAAAACAAAAAAAAAATTAACCAAATAACCAATTTATTTCGGCGAACCCACTTACTTATTTTTTGCTTACAGTTCCCCCTCAATTGGTACTTAGTGCTTAGACCGCAACAGAACGCTATATATAGGTAGAAGCGAGCCCACTGCAGTGTATTTCTATGGACGTAATCAGTCCATATTATACATGTCAGTGGTTTTACATAAGAACTCTGCAAATAATTTAAAATGTTAGGAGTTAGGACTAAGTTAGTGCTCTAATGTGGTAGTGAGGGAGTCTGGTTCGTGGCTTGGGAAATGTTTCTCGAGGGTTTTGAATCATCAAAGTTGGGGTCCCAAAATCAAATTCTGAGAAAAACTTATACACATACATCACATGCATACAATAATATTCATTGAAATAAATTTAGATTTTTTGATTAATTTAATATTTTTTCTTCAAATTTAGGGTGTCATGACTCCCTGGACCCCCCTTCCCGGGTCCGCCACTGGGCATAACCTTCATAAGTACACACAACTGGTGCAAGAAAAACGGGGAGAGCGAATTTAACAGTTTTGGCTTTAACTAGTGGTAGTAAATAACACAAAAAGATGTTATTATTACGGATAATATAAATCAGTCAAAATTGTGATTATAAGGAAGAAATAGACTACCAAATACCTTCCCTAACTTTTGGTGGAGATGTCAATGTAATGATACCCACCAGGAGTAATTGAGATGGAAAGGAGATACTGGTAACGTCCTATATTTCTATCTTTATGGATGGATCGAAGACGACTGCGGACACAGGACTGAAGTGTCCTCCAGATCATTGCCAGTGGCACGAATCTTATAGACTGCCGGACAATGCCATGCAATGTCATTCAGGCAGAGCTGTTCGCAAGGCAATTATGGCCTGTATATGAGGTGGACGTCATATCTTCGGGAGCGTTAACTGGTCACTAGCACTTATTTTTGTTTAATCACTAATTTTTTTCATATTGTTACGGTGTCTAGTCTGTCCCCAATTGTGAGGATATTGTTGAGATTTTATTTCCTTCTTAGGCAGATTTGACATTTTTGATGGACCAGGATCTTTTGACTAATTGCGTCCCGTATTTTCTCTCCTGCTTCTGGGGCAATTTCTCTCGTCATCGAAATTAACATTAGCTAAGCTTATTGGATCCTTCTGTAAGGTAAACTATGTCTTGGATTGATATGTCCCTTGACTACGATTAAACAGCCATCTATTGTAGCTACACACGACTTCATCGTCATTACCAAAGGATGAGTAATAATGATCACGCACCCCCTCGATGTCAATTTGGTAACCGAAGAAACATTCAACAACATTAAGAAACAGATTATAATAAATTAATTGTAGTTTAATAAGTCTTATTTACTCATGTTTGCCATTGTTGAATTGCTCTAGCCGTACTTATACACGATAATTGTCTGAAATTTTTTTGCCGTAACGTATATATTATTATATGTAAGTATTTAAGTATTAACGTTGAGATTTTTATTGGACTAATTTAGTAATGCCAATTGTTGCTTGTAATGGGATTGACTTAAAATTTAGTATAAAATATGCATTTAAATAATAACGTTGAATTTACACATAAGATTAATTTTATAGAATTGTCAACAGAGCCATCTAGCCAGAGTTTTACCTATTTTAATAGCTGGAGGAAACAAAATAAAGAAAGGAAACAAAGGCATCCTTAGGTCGTGAGTAGATATCGCGGGCAAGATTAGTTGGGCTAATATACGTGTGTCTAAGGATTTCACAAAAACAAATATGAAAAAGAAAACAAAATGTAAAAAGGAAAATCAAGATAGAACTTAAATAGAAAATTAAAATAAAATACAAAGGACAGTAAAATAAATAAAGCATAGTAAAATATTAAGCAGTGATGTACAAAAAAAAGAACATCTAATAACAAACTAAATAAATAATGGAAAAAGACAATTATAAGATAATAGAAACAAATATGATTATTAAATATTAATCACCTGCAAAAGTCATAAAAACAAATCAAACCATTTATATACAGGGAATAAATGCCCAAGTGTACTGATGAACTCTTAATTGGCATTCTAGTACAAATATGTGAACGAAGTGTTAAACAAGTCGACCGCAATTGTTGAACAATTATTTCAACGGAAGTATAAAAGTACGACCAATAAAAAAATGGAAAAAAATGAAGTCAATTAAGTTGGGACCGCCATTTAATGGTAGAAAAGTTTTAAATACGTCAAAATTTAGGGTTCAATTAGGGCTAATTTAATGCCACTTCCCCAAATTTGATGTTCTTGTCTTTTTTATAAAAATTCATGGATAATCCAACTTTATTAAAAGTTAGGACCACCACTACTGAAAATAGAGCATTAAATTCGGGGGGAAGTAGCATTAAATTAGCCTTAATTGAGCCCTAAAATATTATGCAGTGCGCATTATTGTGACAATACTATTTGATGTATTTTCAGTAGTGGTGGTCCCGGAATAGGATGAAAGAGCTCCTGAATGGTAGTAGCACTGATATCCGCAGGAGCTGTAAAGATTCGGAGGAAATCGAATTCTTCGAAAACGTACTTTGTGACTGCCCGGCTCTGATGAACAAAAGCGGTAGGCTATTAGGTAGCTACTTGAAAAAACAAGCTGCAAAATAAAGAGCTCAGATGTATGCTGCAATTCCTTAGTAGACAAGCAGGATGGATCGGTGGTGGTTAGAAAAAGGTAATCCCATGAGGTCAAGGGGCACAATGGACTCACTGAACATCTAAGGGAAGCAGGTCAGTTATCTCTAGCATTATTCTAAACTTACCTAACTTAGGTGCCCAAAAGGCTATGGTAACAAAAATTTCTTCGATCCAAATTGAAAGATTTCACTTTTTAAATGAGCATTAAAAAAGGAACTTTTATAACGTTACTTTTTGTAAAGTAATATGATATCAACAATATTCACTTATCCAAATTCCCATACCCTTATGTCTATGTCTGGAATTGTGTCTTTTAAGTTAGCAGCAGAAGGTAAGATCAAATATTCTTGAATAAATTTATAAAGGTCGTCTTACGTTGATATTGATAAAGGTAGCAGTGACTTAGAACAAGCTGATTCGTTCATAGAGTACTTTGCAACAATTCGTGAATTATCTTCTTTCTTAAATCTGGCTACCGGCTACATTTGAAATACTTTTCGGTGGTAAAGTTTCACCTAAAAAAGGTGCTGTACCTATATCATCAACTCAACACTGTATGGCCTTGGATTTTTCTTGTTTACTATTTTGAAGGCCCATAATGATAAATTCCATATTTTTTTAATTTTACTGCATGGTAAAACAATATAACCGACAATACCGCGAAACACGAACTAAACGCTATGTTTTCAGAAAGTTTCAGTAGAAAAGGATAATTACAGCATTTGTAAGATTTTACTGCAAGTAAAAGAATTTAATTGAGTTCAGTCACATTTATTACGATGAAGAAAAACTGGATAAGTTGCGGATAAGCACAATAAGAAAAAGAGTAAAAAGGCCTAGGTTGTAATTTTTATTTGGGTTTTTTAGTTTATCTTATCCAAATCACCGTTGGGATAAGCGATATAAAAGTAATCATATGGAAATGAAACCTAGTCTATTCGACGTGGAAAAATTGTGCGATTCTAACGGTGGATATAATTCAATTTCTCAAAAATTGTCGCTTATAAAATTTTGCCTTTCAAGTATCGATATGAAAACAGAATACCTGATTTTTTGTTTAAGTAAAAACTGGATCGTGGGATGAGTTTCAAAATCGTCACGTTTCAAAGTGAAACGCCCATTGGGGTAAACTAAATCGATTTTTTATATGTAAATTTATTTTGAAGAAAGAAGAACTTTAAGAAATTTTATTTTTAACTATTTTAAATTAAATCATAAATATAAGACGCAAAAACAACCGCCACGTCTGGGGTTTGATGCCGGGAGCTTCCGATTTCCCAACGACTGCTCTTACTACTGAGCTTTCAAGACAGATGCTTTTGCCTCTCGCATTTCTGAATTTCATCTATCCTAGTAAGCCACAGTTGTTTTCAGCTCGCGTTAACCAGTAACGTTGAAAGCGTACATATAAATTGTAATAGACAGAAGGTATGACTAGTATGAACATCGGTCGGCCATCTTGAGCATTATGGCATCAGACGATTTTTCTTATTTTATATTAATTTTAGCAATCATGAACAAAATATTACACGAATTAAAATTTCTGTAATTGCTTACCTGATCGCTTGCAAAAAGTATTACTTTTCTTACATTCAGCTGACAGGTCATTATAAACTTTCTAAGATATTGAAACTATAATATTATCTATTGTAATTTGTCAGAACTGTTACCAAACAATTTTTCTGAATTCTTCATATGAATTGTGATGCCATGACGTCACAGCTCAACAGTGAAATAATTAGTAGACATACCTTATTACTCTGTATACCATGGATTGAAGTAAAGTTTTCACTTCGGTCGTGCGATCTTAAGCACACATGTAATTGACGCTAAGATTATTTTGGGTGTCCAAACCCAATTAATTGAGTTCAAAAACTTCAAAAATGCTTAATTAAACAGAATTACTTAAATTGCTTTTAAACTTTAAATCCCAAATGAACGGAAAATGTTTACTGTAAACATCGAAACATAACAAGGCAGTTAATTTCCTATTTACATGTTGCGAAAGAAAACAAATGCGTGTACCGAGATTTAATTATGTGAAATTGGAACTAATGGACACCAGAAAACAAATATACCTTCCATAAAGATACTTCAATAAATAAATAATTATTTGAAAATCGTATAACAAATCATTGTTTGATTGAAAATGTATTCTATTAATTAATGCCCATCACTGTGCCAAATACATGCAATTATGCGTTAAGTCGGCAATAGGGAAGAAACTAGCTAATTATATCAACCCGATTTCGCCAGAGGAAAGGCTTTCTGTTATTAATTCATCGAATGAAATAGTATTTATATAAATAAAGCTATTATAAATATTAATTGAAAGTTCAAGCCCCATATGTAAGTACATAGATGACATTCCAATTATTAAATACATACCTACTTAATTTGAATCGATAGGGGTATTTCCACGTTTATATTTTTAAATTTGCTATCTGAAATTAAAAAAGTTTTCAGTTTTAGCCAACCGGAGGCGAATACAGAAGTTTTCCATTGAGTACGATTCCATTGTACGATTTTGGTAATAGAAATAATTTACAATAAATTATCATAGATTCATATATCCACGACCTACTGAGCAAGAATTTTTATAAACACGTCGGAGAATTTCATAAAATTTCATAAATAATGGTAATTTTTTAATCGTTTTGATCCCATAGATGGAAAATAAATACTTGTCAAGCAACCTCCAACATCAGGAATTTTAACCATAAACTTAATTTCGCGATTATCTTAGTTGTAAGGAATTGAGGATGCAAACTTTAGATTTGTGTCCATTGAGGTTGAGGCTTTATGCAAACAAGTGAAGAACGAATTTTCTAATTAAACAACTTAATTGAAGCGAAGCGCAAAATTAATATGTCAGCAACCCGATCTTTTCTTAAATACCATGTTGATGAAGCTCTATTCGTATTGATTAATGTGTTATCTCATCATTAATCACTGGCCTCTAAGATAGTATCTACTAAATATAATTTCTCATAATAATTTGAAAAATGACAAATTTTCCGCTGTAAACGCAACACGATATTAATAAAAATTCTCCATAAAATTCTCCACATGCAAATTAAAACAAAATTACAGAAATAAATGCTAAATTTTGTTGATACACCTATAAACAACGACCAAATCAAAAACTAGTTGTAATCCGGATGATATCTCGCTATTCTCTGGTTATTAGCAATCGTTATTTTAAGAATTCATTCAATAATTAAATTTGCTGATTTTCTCCTTAATTATATATGACACGTTGTAAGCTCATTGTCAGCTTTTTAAAGTTTCATTTATCACCAACCAACAAATGGCGGACAAAACGGAGAGTAAGCTTTTCTTCATGAATTTAAAATTAAATTTCAGGTATGTTATACATATATACCATTATAGTATTAGTATTAAACAAGCAGAATTTTACGTTCACTCTGTATCATTTACTTGGCTCATATTCCGTTTTAATCAACCCCAACCTCAACCTCAAGGAATTCCTTAATTTCGGGAACTTTTCATTTCACGAATAAAATAATCAATTTAAGTACACCCACCTCCTCAACGGATCTCTAATCTTCTGCGCTGTACCAGTATGAAACAATCTCAGCACTTGCTCTCTTAATTGACTTGATAGAATAAAAGGAAAACTTTTGATTTTCATTCTTTGAAACTTTGAGATAGCGGTTATATACTTACTAACAAATTGATGAAGGATACATTATAATCACGAAACCGTATCTAGACAAGTTTAATTTTAGTTACTCAGAGAATAATAAGAGCAGAGATTTTCATTAGAATTCGTTTGCTATTGACTAATGATGCCTTAAAATGTCATTTTTTATACAAGAACCTTTCTGATGCTGCTACTTTCTGATTTATAGTTCCGCACCCAAAGGGTAAAAACAAGAACCCTAATACTATGGCTCCGATGTCTGTCTGTCCGTCCGTCTGTCTGTCTGTCACCGGGCTGTATCTCATGAACCGTAATAGCTAGACAGTTGAAACTCTATTGCCGCTTTAACAGCAAATAATAATAATAAAATTAAATTAAAAATTAAAGGGGGCCCCCATACAAGAACTTGATTTTTTCGACGTTTTTCATTCTTATTATCTCTTTAATCGTAACAGGTAGACAGTTGAAATTTTAACAGACTATCTATTTTTATTGCCGGTATAACAGCAAATACAAATACAATCTACTGCTTAAATATGTAAAGCCACAGGGAGGTATTTCCAAATTATTAAAGGGGAGTTTCCTACTAAAAAACAAGGAAAAATTCCTCAATTGATACCTTAGATTAATGCCTTGCCTATCTGTAATTTCGTATGGTTACCCCTATGTGAAAGTTTGACTGTTAAGGTAGTTTTTCTATCTATTTCTAGAAAGGTTCGTCGAACAGTAGAAATCGACAGATGAACGGACGGATGGATAGACATACGGACAGACAAAGATCAAAATAACTTTTCATATCATGTGTGGGTGCCAATCCATTTTGCTCTACCATAATTATTTCTATACGTAACGAAGGGAATGGCAAACTTAGAACACCTAATCATCTAGAGTATAAAAACAATAGACGAGAGAATAAAATTCAATTGGTCTGAGACCAATAATATTGCAATATAAATTTAGCCAATAATATAATGAAATATATATAGTGAAAACCCAAAGTTTTGTAAGGCAACATCTAGAAGATGTTACCCGATTTAGTCTATTGTTGAAATTTTATTTACTATTACCATAAAAATACAACGTATCTAATTTCAGCTATCTACATTGACGCAATCTAAATCAGTGTTCAAATATGTATATAGTGAAAAAGATATTTTTGTACGCAACTGTGCGAAGGAGTTACCCGATTGATCTCAGTTTTGAACTTAAATTTATTAAATGTGCAAAATTTCAACATTCTAGATGAAAACGTTTTTGAGTTATCGTGAGGACGGAGAGACAGACAGACGGACACATGGACGGACGGACATGAAAATATCAAAATAACTTTTAATATTATGCGTGGTTGTCGAACCCATTTTGCTCTACCATCATTATTTCAATATATTACAAATGGAATGCTATTTTTTTTTTTTTTTGAGGCAGGGGGATAGGAAATCTCATTCCGAGCACGGAGGCAATATCGGCCCATTGTGCTATCTAGCTAGAAGCCCATTTACCAAAGTCTTCCTGTCCTCTTAATGAAGCGCATCACGTCTTGGTGAGGGAAGTTTTTCAGCTCATTTACAGATAGAAGGACAGACTCTAGAGTATACAGCTTGTTTCGAGTGAAGGCCGGACAAGCAGACAAAACGGGTTCGGTTGTCTCAGGCTCTCCTTCCAGGCAGGACAGACACTCAGAGCAGTCAATAGCTCCCATCCTTTTTAGATGAGCGTGAAGCCAGCTGTGGCCGTTGATGATGCGAACCATAGTTCTACATTGTTTCCTTCTGAGCCCCATGAGAAAATCATAGATATTCCTATTAGGCCTATCGAGAAACAGTTTTGTATATCTGCAAGAACTCAGGTTCGTCGATCTCTGCTGATGTTTCCTATGAACAAATGCTTTAATGAGACAACCAATACTCGAAGTGCCAACGAATACGACGGGCTCCGGTCCGAGGAACGGAGATTCAGAGCCAGCCCTAGCTAAAAGGTCAGCCATTTCATTCCCCATGATCATCATGTGATCAGCAACCCACAGAAGGGACACCTTCGTCGTGGGTTTACAGACGACCTGCAATCCCACAGTAGCTTAGATGTTATCCGAGGCCACTAAAATCCATCAAGGCTGCCTGACTATCCAAAAGAATAGCAATGTCCTCTACCTTAATCTACATATAAAGGGCTATCTAAGCTACCATTGCGATGGCGAAGATATCAGCTTGGAAGACAGTGGTGTGTCTGCTAAGTGCGTACTCCCTCCCAATGTTAGGTTCAGGAACGTAGACACCCGTCCCAGTTCCCTCAATAGTAAGAGATCCGTTGGTGAAATTTTTTTTAGCGAACCGGGGAAGGCTCGATAACGCTGCGCCTGGACATGAGTAGAGGCAAGTCATCCGCATACGCTTCACATGAGAATACCACGTTTTTAGCACCGTGATGAGTGAATCAACCAACATACACCAGGGTACTGGGGACAGCATTCCGCCCTGCGCGCAGCCTCTCTCCACCAGCACACTGGGACAGGTTCGGCCCCCCATCTCCACAGTTAAGTATCATCGTCTTAATATTTGGTCGATCCATCGGACTGCAGTGCGGTCAACACCATGACGACGAGCTGCATCACATACCGGCTTGCGGGAGGCCATGTCAAAGGCCCCCTCGATGTCTAGAAAGGCCCCTAACGTAAACAGTCCACGATCAATACTCCGTTCAATGACAGAAAACACTGAGCGGAGAGTCGTCTCCATAGCTCTGCCCCTCTGTTAAGCGTGCTGTGAGGTGTTTAAGGGAGAAGCTATTAGGTCTACCCACTTGATATATTCATCCACAAGACTCTCCAGCCATTTCAAAAGGAGGAGAGGCTTATGGTTCGAAAAATCTTCGGGTTCATGTAAGAAGCCTTATCAGGCTTCGGAACGAAGCGATAAATGCCCTTAAAATGGAGTCGATGTAAGGAGCCAGAACAGCGCTCTCTGCCTTAAGACGGACAAGCAGAATACCGTCAGCATCCAGGGCTTTAAAAGCCGAGAAGGTTGAAATTGACCATTTCATCTTCGCGACATCAATTACCTGGCTTTACGCCAGTACACGGAGGTAGGGGATGTTCGCCGGTCTGCAGGTCTTCTTCAAGCCTACAGTTTGGAAAATACTTCAAGAGAAGAAGTCTACAGGCTTCTTCCCTCGATGCCGTAAAGGAGCCATCTGGTCTTCTCAGAACACTCAGCCTAGCCGACGGGTCTACAAAGGCCTGTCTTTTGAATTTCCTAACGAGCATCTTGTAGTTACACTAAGTCTCGCGGTTGAACCGCTTAAATACCAGCAATCTTAAATTGTATCCTATTAATAAGATTCTTAAGTTTTGATGCGCAATATTCATAAATTTAGTTGCGAGTCGAGTGTTTTTCTGTTTTGCTATTTAATCCGGCTCTATTATTTTTCCATTTGTGGATAATCCTTGTCATTCGTACGTCATATAATTGCGTCAATTAAATGGAAAAAAAGCCTTGGATTAAACGCTTCCATTAACAGGTTCCATATACGTACAAACATTGAATAGATATAAAATCGATATTTTCTTATTTTTTGATTGTCCAGTATTAAAGTACTTTCGTTTCTCTCATCTGTCGTCTCTTGAACAAATATTCATCTTTAAAAGGACCGTTGGCAATTAATTAAGAAATGAGCACAAGAAAGAAACTTTTTTCTATTGAAAAGGCTTTAATGAGACATCTTCATTAAACGAATACAATTTTAGGAAAAAAAGGTCATTAGCCATTAGGCTTTCTGTCGACAATCTGTCATCATGTAGAGAGGATAATTATTTTCCCCTTCACCCTTTCTTTCTCGGCACACCTAGATTTCCATCCGTTCGCTTCGGAAATGATGCTTAATTCTCTTGGTAACGATACTTTGGCTAATTATGTATTATACACGAATAAATATATACAATTGTTAGTATGCATACCTTTTATATTTCACCGAACCTTCCGCAGGCATATAATATTATGGTATTGGGTAAAAAAAAGTTGAGTTGCCAAGGTGAGGTGAAAAAATGTCTATGGATAGGTCATCTACTTCACATATTTCACAAAATTTCTGCTTTCTTTTTTTTTCTTTTTTTGAAGACTACTTTGAAAATGAACAGACGCACACGTTGTAAGGTAACTTTTTAAATACAAACAAAGGGCGGCTATATTTACCAGCACCCATAGACTGTTTTAAATAAAGTATAATTTTTTCCAGATGTTGTCATTATGGTGAGCTCTTTACTATACTATGAAATTATGTAAATGTTCTAGTATGTGGTAGCCGTTTTCACTTGGTGGACGCTAGTTCTATTATTGGCCGAAGCTTATTTTGAAATATAGGAGTGTAAATCACTTTTCAAGAGACAACTTTCATTGCTGTTCTTAATATTTATCCTGATTAGAAATGATAACTACGTTTTAGTATGGCTCGATAAACAATTTATTTCAAAATACTGCATGGATAACTAAGTAAAAAGTGTTCATATTTCAATAACTTGACTATAAGATGTTATGTCCTAAGTATTCAATTGATAAATTGAACTAGTGATATTGCGTTTGTATTTTTTTATTTTGGAATTGAAATTTCCAATTGGAAAAATTGTACTTGTATCTGGAATATGTGCAAGCCAACACTTCCGTTATTCAAATAGGAACACCCGAAATCCATATGGGATCCACTTGCACCCCGAAAAATACACACGCAACATCACCTCATCTACATACACATAAGAATTGCGCAAACTACACCAAACAGACTTTCTCATAGATTTTAATTTAAAAGAGTAAAATAAAAGAAAAGATAATTAAGTATAATTGATAGTTACTTCAGTTTGAATTAATTAAAAGCGTAAGAAAGGAAAGTTGTTGGAATATGTGTTCGAGTCCTAATTACAACATCAACTATTGAATCCACCTATTAATCAATATAAGAACTAATTATTATTAACGACATAAAATTGATATCCATCTAGTAATGAATCTTTGAACTAATCATCTACTTGAATTTGCCTTACATATGTTTTTATATATTGATAAATGTCACTTGAAATATATCTTTTATAGACACAACTCAGAGCTATTTAACTTACTTTGTAACCTTTCATCCTGAATCATCGGCTCCATCTCCCTATTAATTCAACAAAAGTAAATTCAAAGTTTCATTTTGATTATGAAAATTCTTCAGTTGATAAATAACTTCAAATATTATATTAGATTATGTGGCTAAGTCGAGCACGATCAAAGTCCCCGCAAGAGTAAGGCACGATAATAAATGAAACGTTAAATTATATAATATGAAGTAATTATTATAATCTACTAGACGCATATAAATGAGGTGACCAATACCTGAGGTTAGCCATGGCCAATAATGTCAATAAATATTATCCGTGTTATAATTATTTCTAAAAAGAAAGAACGTTAGCCTAAGCTTCAGGAAACTTCTTTGGGAAATAATATATACGCGGAAGACATGAGCCATGATGTTACCCTGATATAGGCTGACCAATTAGCATCCACTTCAAAATAAAGAGGAATTAATTGCCCTTTAATTTTTGCTTGAGTTTCGTGCTATCTCGTAATAAAAAAAAAAGGAAAAACCACGTCTGCTAATAGAATTTTCCACCAGAATCTTCATCGACCCATTTCTTCTGATCTTATCACCATTTATGTAGGCGGCAAAGTAACAGATAATTATTTACATTGAAAGCATACAATAATGAATTGGTTTGAGTATTATAGGGTCGTAATGAACATGTTTTATAAGGGAAATCGAGTGCCCTCTTGAAATTCTATGGTAGCCTATCAAAGACAACCATACTCTTCAGTATCCCTTTAATCACTGATCGAAAAGTTCAAAATTTTTTAGTTTTTTGCATTTGACAATTGAATGAATTCAGTCTAAACAACGAAAGAAGAAAAAGTTATTAAACTTTTCCGATCATCTTATGAATTTGGTCCAAATATCGACGCCATGTTCTTCTACCTAAGTTGGAAAAAAACAAATCGAATCAACAACAAGGAAAAAAACTAGAATTTGTCTAAGATCAATTCTTACGATATGCCCGTATGAAATTTCGTATGGTCATCTCACGGGTTGCCCGATTTCGTCCATTTTTGAAATTGTACTTATTGTTTTTTTTTAACATGTAAGTATACAAAATTTCAGGCCTATATGCGTTCTCAGTATCAAAATATAGGTCAGTGAAAAATGGAATCTTTGTATGGAGACCCTACGAAAAGGTTACCTTATTTGTCCCATTTTCGTATTTAAATTTATTGGCATGTTCTAAAATTTAAGATTATTATTTCAAAATTTCGCTGTTTCAGCATGTTTTTGACGAAATCACCATCGAAACCACGTACAAAAAACTTAATCGAAATCATTTCATTTTTGCGTAATTTCAAAGAAATTACGTCGAAAATTACACAAATTTGCCCGAACTCACCCGTTTTCATTTTCTACTTATTCTCAAACTGTATCATTTGACATACATTTGTTGTATGCATTTGTCAATAAATTTTTAAGGAAGAAATTTAAAATTAAATTTCCATATTATATTAATGTTGCTGACAATTATGTGACAATATATCTCCTATTAGTTACAAAAGTCTCGGTTATGTAATTAATTACTTTACATGCCAATTTGCTATTTAAGTGTAGCACCTATCAAACGAAATCATCTCAGCGGTAGTGAAAACACCTGGAAGTCATTTCGAAATCACTTCATCACAATTACTTGATTTCGATGTACTGAAAACGCCCTATTAAACTTAAGAAAAAATTAAAAGGATCTATTCACATATTCAAGGATAAATGATAATTGTGTTATCATTTATTTTTTACTTCTTATATAAGGCATTTTTATATAATTTTCCATAAAATCTTGAGCTTGTCTTTTTATAATAAGCTACAGACCATGACTCAGTGATAATTATAACCAAAGTTATGATTTTTTGAATATAATTCGACAAATTTTAAGAATTTCAAAGTCCTTAAATTGAGATGGCATGCATTGCAGGATAAAAAAGAATTATATAGTTGTATCATTATATCACAACTACACTTTCAGGAAAAGGTGAATGAAATTGTTGATGGTTGGGTTGAAATCCAATTTATTTGCTATGGAATAACCCATATTTGCCTTCAATAGTGATATTTCATTCACAGACAAGCACATCCCCTACACTACATTGTTCCCTTTATTTTTACCGGATATGGAATTCAAACAGAGAGAAGAGAGATCGGAATACATACTAGGGCCAAACACAATTCTGTCGCTTCCATTCAATCTGATCCGGTCTATTTCACTCAAGCGAATGCATGATGAACACAATTGCTTCTCCATCCATCTCCTTCTTGCCATACTGTGCTGTGCATCATAGGGTATTCCATGAGCATAGTTTAATAATATAACCACAAAAAAAACATGATACAAAGATTAACAATAAGGCTGAATCATCTGTCAATTGGGTGCTTACCACAAATTTGTGCTTTTTAATTTCAGTCATGAAATTTCCTTGCTTTCCCACTACCACTTAACTACTTTTTCCGAAGATTTTATTAAATATTAAACAGAGAGTGTTGCTTTGCAACTTACTGCAACCGCACAATTCAAAATATCTTTCAGTCAGTACACCACGAAAAACTAAAAAAGAAATCGCTGGTAAATTTTTTTCGCTAAATGACGTGTCGGTGCTACAAGCTATGACCAATCTACATTGAGAGCTACACGCTACAAGCTGCAAGCTTCAAGCTATAAATTTCAGTTTGCAAATATGAGAGGTTCAAGCTACATGGTGTAACTAGCTACTAGCTAGGAAACACTGAGTTACAACTTCGTGTAACTTTCAGCTTTTAGCATGTAGCTCTCGATAAGGCCTCACTCTCAAATCGGCTATACCTTGTGTACAATGAGTGTAAACAAATCTTTAATAGATGATTTTTCTATCTTATGTCATCCGGAATAGGGTGCCCGTTGCGAAATATCTTAGCGTAGCAAAGTGGCGTAGCGCTACCTTAAGATGCGTAGCACCCTTTTGTATAGAACTATATAGTGATAGCGAAAATGCTTCCTTACTATAATGTCAGATGGCTCCACTTGTATCATTTTGAACAGTTTTGTTCACGCTCAGTCGCTACAAATTCTGCAACTGAAGAATGGACAAGGGTTCAAGGGATAAGCCGTAAGAGCATAGCCAAACTAATAACATCCAAAGGGAAGCAGAACTCGACTCGACGTCTTGATGGCTCGACATGGGGCCGGATTCACTAACACGGAGAGTTGCGGAGTTGTGGAAATGAGAGTTCTTTTGACACTTAACTCTCCACTCGGAATTCTGTAACTCGGGGTATTTGTATTGAGAAGTGCCAAACTCTCTATTCCTCTCGACAAAACTATCGGCTGTATTAGTTGTGGAGATGTAAGAAAATTATTTCTGAACTGACAGTATTCGCAGTTTTTGTTGTGTTTTGTGAAGGTTCCTAGGTACCTAGGATTTTAAATTAAATTTTGGACTTACTGCGTTTCCTCCCTATATTTACAAAAACAAATTATGGAAATCCTTGTAATACTTACAGAGATAGGGATTTTTATGTCTCAACAATTTTAAATTCTGCATAGAACCCAACAGAGTAGTGCAAGGAAGAATCCAGAAATGCATCAAATCTATCAGTTACCGCCAAGGAAGCACACAACAAGTAATGAGTAAATCTACCAACTGTTCGTATAACCCCATCACCACCGTTTCCTCACTGCGGAATAGATTATGCCGGACCACTTATAACCAAAAGGTCTAAAGGAAACGGCACCAAAACAAACAAAGGATACATTACACTCTTCGCCTGTGTGGTAACAAAACCATTCACTTGGAATTAGTAAGCGATTTAACCGCTGACGCATTCCTCGGTGCCTATAGAAGATTTATTGTGCGCCGAAGAAATTGCAAGCAAATGTTTAGCGACAATGGAACGAATTTTGTTGGTGGTAAAAATAGGCTGGATAAACCCCTGCAACTTACAATTTCCAGCAAATACTTAAATTAAGTTTGAGTGTTTATTACAAGAGTATTGTAATGGTTTGACTGATTTATTGAAAGTTGAGGTTGAAACCCCTAGCAGGGTTTCTGAAACGTACCTAGCCCTTAAAAGTCCCATTTCTCACCCTCCACACTTATGAATAATTGATAATATGTCCCAACCAGACGCTTTTACAATTTTAAGTATTGGCTCTCAGTCCTCCTTTCCGGCTTCATGCAGCTCATCCAGGAGGTATGAGCCAAGAAATCTGTAACGCTTTCCTAGAGACCTGCACAATGACAAAGGAAGCAAGTCATTGTCTCGGGTTTCTCTCCATATCCCGTACATAAAGGGTCAGCAACAAGCCTTATCCTGTGTATGTGACCTCTGCGACTAGAGCGCCCATTGAGAACTGATATATAGGCTCTCAGAGTTAGTTTGTTTAACCCCAGTATTTCTTTTTTTTCTTTTGGGGTAGGTCTGCCCCAGAGATCCCTTGTAGCTCTACCTGAATGATCATCTAACCAAAGGTTGTATTGGCTTTCGACCCAGGCCGTAATATTAAAAATAAGGTTATTTGGTGTAATCCTTTTTATAGAGGAGGATGCCTCCGAGGTTGCACCAAGACGAGCAAGTTCGTCCGCCTTTTCATTTCCGCCAATGTCGCTATGACCTGGCGTCCAAAGTACCAGTACCCTGTTATTCCGAGAAAAGGCCGTAATATGGTCTTCAAGGTTGTAATCGTTTAAGATTATCTCGACATTTACAACGAACACGGACCGACAGTTCAGTTAGCCGACGATTGTTGCCCAGTGCTAGATTTTAAAACTGAAGTAATAAAGTTACCTTGTAACTCTCATTTTAAGTTTAATAAAAAACATTCATTATTACAAAAAAAAAGAATCATTCGACTTGTGTCAGCGGAGAAATTTCTTATAGATTGGATACTGGAATCAGGGTCTGGGTTACAAAGCGTGGCAAAAGTATATCAGCAATGAATCCAAGAGCAATGCCAAACGGAACAAAAGGTAAGAACGAAAACTTGAAAGATGTTGACAAACTCTTGCAGAAAATCTTTGGAAATGATTGGAAACAGTTGGAAAAATTTCAATTTTACAAAAATATTATATTATGCTGCAATAATTGAAAGGGTAGCAATGAAGAAGAAGATCCAATCAAGAATAGTGATACTGAATTTAAATTTTTTTTTTATTTCACTCCAATAAATTTACTACTAAATATTTTATCATTTTCAAAAGTCATCTATTCCAAGTTAATTACTTTCAAAACAGATCTATTCCAAGAGGTGAGCATCAAAATGGTCCTATTCCAAAAGAAACATTAAAATTGTGAAAAACGCTGTTGCTTTCAATTTATGAAACTTAAAATATTAGCTTTCAAGATGGTGGACTATGATATGAAGATGCTGAAATTTAGGTATGTTAATGCATACCTACATTAACAAGGCGGTTTTTTCATTATCTCTAAATCGCTTATAATGGAATAGACTCGGATTGAACCTTGTAGACACATACATACTTATATGCTCTCTATATTATACCACACCGATTGCAAAAAAATTCGCACTAAATATTGAGAGTAGGGGCGACTGGGCTTCCAGGACCATACGAACACTGTTGTGACCCGGGTGCCTATTGACCAGAATCACAACTATAAATATTGACTATCAGAACCAGCTTAACACAAGCTCGCTGCATGGACACGTTTAATAAATAAACGTCTCAACAATACATGCGTTTCATCATTTAGTCGGTGTTAGTACTAGTATGTTACACTAAGCATACACCGAACACCGGATAAAATGACATGCAACATAGAACAAGACAATTTAAAAATGTTAATTAAAACAAAATTAAATAATAAATAGGCGTTTTTTTAAAACATGCTTAGGAACGTCAACAACAAAATTCTCAGCCATATTATTGACAGTAATACACATGCGATTAATAGGGTCATACATGCTAAAGTTAGAACTTGAGGAGTTAACATGCAACAGAGCCTTTTCAAATTGTGGCTACTATCACGGAAAGAGATTTTGTTACGTAACAATAGAGAATCAATATTCGCGTTTAAGAGTTGATGCACAAATGTTACATCGGCAACCAAGCGAAGTTTCTCAAGCGAGTGCATATTCAAAAGCTTCAAGCGATCCTCGTAGGGTGGAAGAATTAAAGAATTATTCCAGAGTAGATGCCTGAGAGCAAATCGTAGGAAGTTCCGCTGAACAGACTCGATACGGTCGATGTGTGTACCGTAAAATGGAGACCAGACCTGGCTAGCATACTCAAGAAGTGGTCTCACAAAGCAAGTGTACAAACGCAATGTTATGGTAGGATTTGAAAACTCTCGGGACCAACGTTTTATAAAGCCCAGCATAGAACTACTCTTTGAAACCATGTAGTTCATATGGGAGATAAAATTCAATCTGTGGTCACATTTGACACCCAAGTCACAGACAGAGTCCACACGGCGAACAGAGGAATCCGAGAACTCATAATCATAAGTGATTGGTTTCTGATTCCAGTGGAAAATCATAACCTCACATTTGTTGATATTGAGTACCAAATCATTGCTCTTGCACCAATTGTAAAATTTTTGAAGGTCACCCTGTACCTGTTCACCATCGTTAACAGATTTAATCTGAGCGTAAAGCTTAATATCGTCAGCATAAATCAAGACCTTACAGTACCTACCAACAGAGACAATGTCGTCAGTAGACAGAATAAAGAACAACGGGCCCAAGTGAGTCCCTTGTGGTACGCCAGACGAAGCCTTCAATACTCTAGAGATGGAATGGCGGAACAAGATTTGGTATGTTCTCTTATCTAAATAAGAAATATTGGGGGAAACCCATATTTTTCTATTTTAAACAGTATCACGGAGTGAGATAACTTGTCGAACGCCTTACTAAAGTCTGTATAAATGCAATCTGTCTGATAGCCTTTTGCAAACCCGCAAATGGTATCCGAGACAAATTCCAACAAATTAGTGGTTGTAGACCTGCCCGAAATAAACCCATGCTGGTTTGAAGAGAGCAAATTCTTACAGGAAGATGATAGTTGAGAGTAAATGATAGATTCGAATAATTTGGGCATGCAAGATAATTTTGCAATAGGTCTATAGTTAGAAATTTCATTTTTACTACCTTTTTTGTGGATAGGTATGATAAAGGAGTTTTTCCATAGCTGCGGGAAACAACCACTATCGAGCGATTTTTGGAAGATTATTCTCAGCGGAGCTACCAGGGCGAGGCAGCATGACTTAAAAAAGGCTGGAGGGATCCCACCAGGACCAGTTGTGAAGTCATTTGGAAGCCCATTAATATGATCCAGTATATCCTCTTCTGAAATTGAAGGGATAATGAATGAAACGTTATGGGAATCATTCATATGACTGAAGTTGCCATTTTGAGGTTGAAAATTTGATGAGGCAAAGGCATTGTCAAAAAATGAAGCAAACATATCGCAAATTTCAGACGAATCATCACTAGCAGAATCCTTGTACCTCATGGTATTGGGGTAGTTGTCCGTTTTTTTCTTTATATTAATAAACTTAAAAAAATATGCGTGGGTCACTAAATAATTTCGTACGCATAAAGCCAATACGCCAATATCTTGCCCTATAAAAATCAAAAATATTTTGCAATTTAATTTAAATTTTATTTGTATTTAAAAGTGCATTTACGTACTGCAACAAAATGCAATTTAGCATAAATTGCATTTTGTTATCAGTCATACATTCCGTTCACACGGCATGTATACTTACCTACATGCAGTACTATGTACATACCTACATACAGCTTTTCCGCTAAATTATCACCATGTGCTATACATACATACAGTTACTTTTTCCTAAATTCATAAAACCTAATCGTATGTACATACATACACACAATTACTAAAATGTTATTTTTACAACACCCAAGTGCATATCAGATTTCATGCATATGCACTGGGTCTCAACTTTTTGTACTTTCCCACGTACGATTCTTCACGTAGTGGGAAAGTAATAAAAAGAATAAAAAAGCTTTTGAAGCTTGTGATCGGCACCTGGGTGCAATATCGCGGATCCTCGGGGAGTTTGTTTCAGAATCGCCTCGCAAGAAGTTCGGGAGTTTTTTTCAACTAAGATTTTTTTTCCTCTAATATTGATTTAATAAATATTATGTGATAAAAATTATTTCTAAAGTGCCAGTTAGAATAGTGAAGAAATCTGCGGATAATCATTAGAGAACCTAAATAAAAAGCTATTTGAACATTTGGTTTTTTTTTATTTTATATTAAACATCAATTCGAAACTTTAGGTGCTCTCGTCTTAGAGCACGGCACGCAAAGGATAACGTTTTGGTGGCAGCCGAACTTAAAATCAAATCAGTGCACAAAAATAAATCAATAAAAAATTTGTTTGAAACTATTGAAAATTCTTAGGCAAGATAACATTTTGGTGGCAGCGGTGGTGCTTTACATAAATCCATAAATACAGCCTAATGACCAGCATTTCTTAGCAACTAAAATATAACGTAAAT
Source organism: Dioctria linearis (assembly GCA_963930735.1). NCBI lineage: Eukaryota > Metazoa > Arthropoda > Insecta > Diptera > Asilidae > Dioctria > Dioctria linearis. The sequence goes on along the minus strand of OZ005741.1, from coordinate 80,601,525 downwards.
ACAACATTAACAAAAAGCATATAATATAACCAAATAACAAAATTGAATCAATAATAAATAAAATTCATAATAAAAAACAAAAACTAATAAAGTATCTAACAAAAACAAACAAAATAATAAGCCCGGGTACCCAATAAAGGGTACTTAGAGGAAACATTTTATAATCATTTAGAGTGCCATAGTGCTCCAACGTGGGAAACTTGCGAGGCTTCATCCCTGCTTCAACGAGACGGTACAGTGATAGTAGTTATGCTATGACAGTTCTGGCTCACTTTTTCCATACAAAAAGTGTCCAGAAAATTCAAACTGTTTTAGTCTACGTCACAGGGCCTGCCTGCCTGAGGGAATTTTTCCTAACGTCTGGCTGACCCGGGGATGACGTCATCTGGTTGGCTGATCCCCGTAAGCGGTTCAAGCTCGTGTCTTAGCTGATTTTTTAATAAAATAATGTTGGATTTTTTTTTGCTGGAATCGAACCGAGAAACACTTGGTTTTGTAAAATCCGAGGCGATCTACCATGAGACCATGAAGGTGTTGCGTGAATATTCTTTAAAGTTGCTATATATGGGTAGAGTTCTGGGCCAGAGTTTTTATCTAGAACTCTCACCCGCAGATGGTACCACCGTAGCTATGTGGTTTTGAGTCCATACTAAATATGTGTTTGTGTTTTGGATGTACATTGAGTCTTGACTGGCTTATGTCGGTACTACCAGCATGGCCCGGTACTACGGTTTTGCTGTTTTCTTGGTGCGCATGAATGTAGGCTTTATTATTATAATTTTGCGTTTTCAAGTGTTGCGCCTAAATGTAGGCTTTGAGTTTTGAACTAATATTAGTAATAATTAAAGTTAACGCTAGGAAATTTTTGTTCATGCCAATGGATTCTAGATGGTTGGGGTGGTGGTATTAGGGGGGATGAAATTTTCATCAGAAATCTTCTACGGGCTATGGTTTTCGAGATATTAGCGATTTTACCTTTTCAGATATAGTTAATATTATTAATAATTGAAGGTAAGTAGGATAGTTTTATTCATGCCAATAGATTCTAGAAGGTGTTAGAGGGGCGTGGGTTAGAGGGGGGATAAAAATTTTTGTTAGAAATCCTCTACGGACTATGGTTTTCGAGATATTAGCGTATTAATAATTCAAGTTATTTTTGTTCATGTCAATGGATTCTAGGTGGTGTGGGGTGGGAGGGGGAACGAAATTTTCATCAGAAATCCTCTACGAGCTATGGTTTTCGAAATATTACCCTAGGGAGTTGTAGATATCAGCATGATGTCGCCTTGGATTTGCTGTTTTCTTACTTGAAGATTTCTTAGCGAGGAATTTGTAGATATCAGAAGTTCTGCATAACTTTCTGTGGGGGTTCTGGGTATCAAATATTAAATGTTTACCAAACATTAGGCATGCTTCCCCTATTTATGATGTAATTTGATATCACCGCTGTAAACAAAATCGCATTTAAGCTGAATGGTTCATACACACCTGTGTAAACTTTCTGTTTACAAATTCGCATTTTAGCTGAATGAGTCATGCACACCTGTGTAAACAAATTTAGGCAATATCAGCACATTTATTCTTTTCATGTAATTTGATACCACACTTACTGTAGGAGGCCAACAAAATTTATTTTATTGTTCCAAGAATTGTGTTTTATTGTTTATTCGATATCATCCCAGCCTGTAAGCAAATTCGTTGGAATTCATCCTGTGCAATGATTATTGTAGCAGCAGGATCATTCATGTTTACAAACCGTTCCTATAAAAGCTCAAGCAAACTCTTGGGGAGTATCAGTCAGTTCTAGTGAGTCTCCGTGATAGTATATAAAAAATAAAAATGTCTTCGGTGTTAGTAAATAAAAGTTTTTCAATAATTAAAAACTTGAGGAAGGATGTGTCGAAGTGTTTAACAAATTCAGAGAATAAAAACTATATTGTTAAAAAGTGCAACAGAAACATACATAAATTTCAAGTTGCATTTCGGGAATGTAATAAGAGTGCTAGGAAACGACATTTCGAGAGCTGTATCGAGCAAATTAAAGCATTGAGGGCGCTATTGAGAACTCCCCGTCGAGGTGGAGGAACTACTCGCGTAAGAAGAAGTGATTTTGTAAAGTGGGAGATTGCTTTAAAGAAAGCTTGTATTAATGTGAAAAATATTGATGAAGCTGATGTATGCTGATCTTGAATCAATATTGAAGCCGATTCAGGGAAACGATAAAAATTCACAGCGAATCCAGGAACATGAAGTTCACAGCATTGGATTCTATTTCCACTGCAAACATGATGCTACGATCTCATATTACAGAGCATATCGAGGCGAGAATTGCCAACAATGGTTTGCATTAGAATTGCAAAAAATTGCATCCATAGCTGTACAAGAAAAGCTGAATATCAGACCAATGCAGCCCCTGACTAAAGAGGAACGGCGTTCGCATATGGAAAGTACTTGCTGCCATATATGCGAAAAAACGTTTGCAGCCGATGAGGATCGAGTCCGAGACCATTGCCACTTAACAGGTAAATAATGAGAATCATAATTCCATTCATTTTTTTTATAATTTCTTTTAACAGGAAAATACCGAGGACCAGCGCACAATTCAGGCAATCTCATGTATCAAGATTGTCCCATAGTTCCAGTTATTTTTCACAATTTATCTGGATATGATACTCACTTTATTATTAAGGATATAGCTGCAGCCATTCCTGGGAAAGTGGATCTCCTACCAATAAATAAAGAAAGATAAATTTCGTTCACCAAGCACGTTGAAGGCAGTCATATCAAATTCAGATTCATCGATTCCTTCCGTTTTATGGCTGTATCTTTAGATAAGTTATCATCAATGCTGCCAATGGATAAATTAAACACTACAAGAGCTGTATGGCAGGAATTGGATGATGATGACTTTAAACTACTTACGTGCAAAGGTGTCTTCCCATACGACTTCGCTGACGATTGGACAAAATTGGATTGCCAACACTTACCTGCGCAGGAGCAATTCTATAATAAAATGACTGACAGTGATATATCTGCTGAGGACTACAACCGCGCAGAAAAGGTGTGGAGGACATTTGAAATACAGATACTTGGCGAATATTCCGATCTATACCTGAAAACTGATGTCCTTCTATTGGCTGATGTGTTTGAGAACTTTCGAGATGTCTGTATGAAGACGTACAATTTAGATCCTGCACATTATTACACCATGCCAGGTCTAACATGGGATGCGATGCTAAAATATACCAAAGTGAAACTAGAGCTGATAACCGACGTAGATATACTGCTATTCATAGAGAGAGGTATTCGAAGTGGTATAAGTCAATGCTCGAACAGATATAGTAAAGCAAATAATAAATATATGAATGATTTTAAGCCTGATGAGCAAGAGAAATACCTGATGTATTATGATGTAAATAACCTTTATGGATGGGCCATGTCACAGCATTTACCAACCGGAGGATTCAAATGGGTTGATGCTCTCAATATCAACGTTTTCGAGATTCCTGATGATTCGCCAATTGGATACATATTCGAAGTCGACTTGGACTATCATTAACATCTACATGATACACATAAGGATTTACCGTTTTGCTCTGAGCATGCAGCACCACCTGGAGCAAAATTAGAAGAGCTTTTGACAACATTACGTCCTAAAACTAAATATGTTATACACTACCGAAATTTGAAGCAATGCTTATCACATGGCCTCATCCTGAAAAAACTGCACCGGGTTCTTCAATTCAATATTGACTTAAATACCACCAAACGGAAGCAGGCTACCAGCGATCATGAGAAGGACAGCTATAAGAAGATGAATAATACAGCTTTTGGTAAGACCATGGAAAATGTTCGCAAGTATAGCGATATAAAGCTTTGCGTAAAGTGGGAAGGTCGCTATGGTGCAAGAGCTCGGATTGCGGCACCCAACTTCCACAGTGAAACGATATTTGATGAGAATTTAGTTGCTGTGGAATTAAGGCGGCTCAAAATCTTATTCAATAAGCCCCTCTACATTGGAATGGCAGTTTTGGAAATTTCAAAGATATGCCTCTATGATTTCCACTACAGTTTTATGCAGCGTGAGTATGGAGATAAATGTAAAGTCATGTATACAGATACAGATTCTCTAATATATGAACTTGAAGAGAAAAATGCATATGAGTTTATGGCCGAAAATATAAACAAATTTGATACAAGTGATTACCCAGAAGATAATCATTTCAATTTACCGCTCATGAATAAAAAGATTACTGGTCTAATGAAGGATGAGTTGAATGGGAAAATATTGAGCGAATTTGCAGGCTTGCGCTCGAAAATGTACAGTGTACGTATAAACGATTGTAAAACTGTAAAGAAAGCAAAAGGAGTAAAGAATAATGTAGTCCAGAGGCATATCAATTTCGAAGACTACGTCGAATGTTTGAATAACAAGCGAGTATTAACTGCTAATCAGAGTTCCATACTATCGCATAACCGTAATGTATACACGATCAGCCAAAAGAAGATTACATTGAGTCCATATGATAACAAGCGGCATATTATGAGTGGGACAACGGATACTCTACCATGGGGACATTACTCTATTCAATCAGAACAGCAAGGACCAGGCGCAGAAAACATAGTCTAAGGCTAGTCTAAGATACGTATTGTAAATAAAACTTGTATTATAGCTAAAATAACATTTATTGAAATAGTTTGTTTTAATTGTATTATAGTCTAAGATATACATTATTGTAAAATAAAAAAGTTAGAGGAAAACCCATTAAAGGAAGCCCAACCATTGAATGATACACTAAGAATTAAATGTTAATATTTTTCAATTTATAATAAATTATATTTTATATATGGCCTTCTTTTTATTCAATTTCCCATACTAAGTCCGGAACTCCCGAATATTCTTTGACCACTACAACGGGGGGTGGTGGTGGTGGGTTGGGGTGGGTGGTGGTGTTGGTGGCGGTGGGGGTGGTGGTGGGTGATGGTGGGGGTGGTGGTTTAAAAGCTGTTAAGCTGTTATCAGAGCTGTTTGTAAAGCTGTTAAGCTGTTATCTAACCTCACTTCCAGTTGGTCTCATAGGTCAAAGTGATGTCAGAGGTCAGCGTCAAAGTGATGTCATCCAAGACCAGGCACCCACCACCACCACCACCGCCAATACCACCACCCCACCACCACCCCCACCGCCGCCAACACCAGCACACCCACCACCACCGACCCCAACCCACCACCACCACCCGTTGTAGTGGTCAAAGATTATTCGGGAGTTCCGGACTAAGTATGGGAAATTGAATAAAAAGAAGGCCATATATAAAATATAATTTATTATAAATTGAAAAATATTAACATTTAATTCTTAGTGTATCATTCAATGGTTGGGCTTCCTTTAATGGGTTTTCCTCTAACTTTTTTATTTTACAATAATGTATATCTTAGACTATAATACAATTAAAACAAACTATTTCATTAAATGTTATTTTAGCTATAATACAAGTTTTATTTACAATACATATCTTAGACTAGCCTTAGACTATGTTTTCTGCGCCTGCTCCTTGCTGTTCTGATTGAATAGAGTAATGTCCCCATGGTAGAGTATCCGTTGTCCCACTCATAATATGCCGCTTGTTATCATATTCGAATGCCAATAGAAGGACATCAGTTTTCAGGTATAGATCGGAATATTCGCCAAGTGTCTGTATTTCAAATGTCCTCCACACCTTTTCTGCGCGGTTGTAGTCCTCAGCAGATATATCCCTGTCAGTCATTTTATTATAGAATTGCTCCTGCGCAGGTAAGTGTTGGAAATCCAATTTTGTCCAATCGTCAACGAAGTCGTATGGGAAGACACCTTTGCACGTAAGTAGTTTAAAGTCATCGTCATCCAATTCCTGCCATACAAGCTCTTGTAGTGTTTAATTTATCCATTGGCAGCAATGATGATAATTTATCTAAAGATTCAGCCATAAAACGGAAGGAATCGATGAATCTGAATTTGATATGACTGCCTTCAACGTGCTTGGTGAACGAAACGTATCTTTCTTTATTTATTGGTAAGAGATCCACTTTCCCAGGAATGGCTGCAGCTATATCCTTAATAATAAAGTGAGTATCATATCCAGATAAATTGTGAAAAATGACTGGAACTATGGAACAATCTTGATACATGAGATTGCATGAATTGTGCGCTGGTCCTCGGTATTTTCCTGTTAAAAGAAATTATAAAAAAAATGAATGGAATTATGATTCTCAGTATTTACCTGTTAAGTGGCAATGGTCTCGGACTTGATCCTCACCGGCTGTAAACGTTTTTTCGCATATATGGCAGCAAGTACTTTCCATATGCGAACGCCGTTCCTCTTTAGTCAGGGGCTGCATTGGTCTGATATTCAGCTTTTCTTGTACAGCTATGGATGCAATTTTTTGCAATTCTAATGCAAACCATTGTTGGCAATTCTTGCCTCGATATGCTCTGTAATATGAGAGCGTAGCATCATGTTTGCAGTGGAAATAGAATACAATGCTGTGAACTTCATGTTCCTGGATTCGCTGTGAATTTTTATCGTTTCCCTGAATCGGCTTCATCATTATTTTTCACATTAATGCAAGCTTCCTTTAAAGCAATCTCCTTCGGCAGAGGTATATAAAATGATCCGCGAATCGACTCAAACTTGTTGATATGCACCGCTAAATGTATTATAGAGTGCAGTGCCCAGCCACTGTCTTTTTCCTGGAATTCTTCCAGCTGAGTGTTTATTGGATCCAAAATGTTTGATTTAAACCACTCCTCCAAATTATCATCTGCACTAATTGGAGCAGTTCTTGCTTGGAAATATTTAATGTCTTTTATGTTTTCATTGTCAGCACTTTGTTAAATAAATTCGCCGCAAAACGTTGTAGAAACTTTAATATTAAAATAACGGTTTAGAGTGTTCTTAATACGGCGCGTAAATAATTTGGCAGCGTCTTGCATAAATAGCTTCGGATCGATATGTTTTAAATTTGCAATAGCACCTTGCCGAATTCTGTCTGCGAACGCTGTCCTTATTTCCTCCCACTTTACAAAATCACTTCTTCTTACGCGAGTAGTTCCTCCACCTCGACGGGGAGTTCTCAATAGCGCTCTCAATGCTTTAATTTGCTCGATACAGCTCTCGAAATGTCGTTTCCTAGCACTCTTATTACATTCCCGAAATGCAACTTGAAATTTATGTATGTTTCTGTTGCACTTTTTAACAATATAGTTTTTATTCTCTGAATTTGTTAAACATTTCGACACATCCTTCCTCAAGTTTATAATTATTGAAAAACTTTTATTTACTAACACCGAAGACATTTTTATTTTTTATGTACTATCACGGAGACTCACTAGAACTGACTGATGCTCCCCAAGAGTTTGCTTGAGCTTTTATAGGAACGGTTTGTAAACATGAATGATCCTGCTGCTACAATAATCATTGCACAGAATGAATTCCAACGAATTTGCTTACAGGCTGTGATGATATCGAATAAACAATAAAACACAATTCTTGGAACAATAAAATAAATTTTGTTGGCCTCCTACAGTAAGTGTGGTATCAAATTACATGAAAAGAATAAATGTGCTGATATTGCCTAAATTTGTTTACACAGGTGTGCATGACTCATTCAGCTAAAATGCGAATTCATAAACAGGAAGTTTACACAGGTGTGTATGAACCATTCAGCTAAAATGCGAATTTGTTTACAGCGGTGATATCAAATTACATCATAAATAGGGGAAGCATGCCTAATGTTTGGTAAACATTTAATATTTGATACCCAGAACCCCCATAGAAAGTTATCCAGAACTTCTGATATCTACAAATTCCTCGCTAAGAAATCTTCAAGTAAGAAAACAGCAAATCCAAGGCGACATCATGCTGATATCTACAACTCCCTAGGGTAATATTTCGAAAACCATAGCTCGTAGAGGATTTCTGATGAAAATTTCGTTCCCCCTCCCACTCCACACCACCTAGAATCCATTGACATGAACAAAAATAACTTGAATTATTAATACGCTAATATCTCGAAAACCATAGCCCGTAGAGGATTTCTAACAAAAATTTTTATCCCCACTCTAACACCTTCTAGAATCTATTGGCATGAACAAAACTATCCTAGCCACCTTGAATTATTAATAATATTAACTATATCTGAAAAGGTAAGATCGGTAATATCTCGAAAACCATAGCCCGTAGAGGATTTCTAACAAAAATTTTATCCCCCCTCTCACCCCCGCCCCTATAACACCTTCTAGAATCTATTGGCATGAACAAAACTATCATAGCTACCTTGAATTATTAATAATATTAACTACATCTGAAATGTAAAATCGCTAATATCTCGAAAACCATAGCCCGTAGAGGATTTCTGATGAAAATTTCATCCCCCCTAATACCAACACCCCAACCATCTAGAATCCATTGGCATGAACAAAAATTTCCTAGCGTTAACTTTAATTATTACTAATATAAGTTCAAAACCAAAAGCCTACGTTTAGGCGCAACACTTGAAAACGCAAAATAATAATAAAGCCTACATTTAGGCGCACCAAGAAAACAGCAAAACCGTAGTACCGGGCCATGCTGGTAGTACCGACATAAACCAGTAAAGACTCAATGTACATCCAAACCACAAACACAAATTTAGTATGGACTCAAAACTACCTAGCGACGGTGGTACCATCTGTGGGTGAGAGTTCTAGATAAAAACTCTCGCCCAGAACTCTACCCATATATAGCAACTTTAAAGAATATTCACGCAACACCTGCTTGGTCTCATGGTAGAGCGCCTCGGATTTTACAAAACCAAGCGTTTCTCGGTTCGATTCCAGCAAAAAAAAATCCAACATTATTTTATTAAAAAATCAGCTAAGACACGACCTTGAACAGCTTACGGGGATCAGCCAACCAGATGACGTCATCCCCGTTTCAGCCAGACGGTAGGAAGGAATTCCCTCAGGCAGGCAGGCCCTGTGACGTAGACTAAACCAGTTTGAATTTACTGGACACTTTTGGAAAAAGTGAGCCAGAACTGTCATAGCATAACTACTAGTGACTCCAGAAGGACGACATTGAGAAATCATCAACAGTGACGACCACTATATAACACCAAACAACACTTCCAACTATAATTAGTCTTCAACACCAACACCTTCCACTACATTACCAGAAGAAGGCGAGATGCCAGCAACTATCTGGTTAAAAATACCATTTGTAAACAACTTAGTGCCGCTAGACATCACTGAGCTCATTTCAGGCGTAATCGGGAATTCGTTGTCTCCACATAAAATAATTATTCATCCGTACATGGCAATCAAGGTATCAACAAAAATATTGTAGTCCGTTTCTCTTTTACGAATGAACAAAGGGCCTTTTTCAAGCTACTCAAAACTCATCGGAAACTCAAATTGAACGAGATCAATTGTGGCTTTAACTCCGACAGCGCAATAAACATAACTGAAAGCCTTTCGGCAGTAAATAACTCCATTCTGAAACTGGCTCTACGGTTGCGTAGCCAAGGAAAATTGTCATCAGTTTTCACGCGAAACGGGTTTGTTTTTGCCAAAATAAATAAAGATGAACCGACCTTGAAAATAACTAAACATTATATAAGTGAAGTCTCTAAATTTTGCGGAGCGATATGTATATACTATGTACATTTACCTGAATATAATTACGACAGATACATTATAAATGCATTGTTTACTTAATTTAATGTGCCAGTCTAGTATAAAATTGATAGATCTAACAGGTAAACCTTGTATTCTCTTGAATTATTTTGAATATATTTTGTTTTTTAGTCTTATATATAGCTAAATTTGAATTTATATTATACCTTAATCTTCTGTATCTTCTTGAATTTATTTTGTTTATGTTAATATACTTTGAACTGACATTATTTCTTCATATTTTATACCTATTTGAATTTACTTCATTATATGATATGTTTTTTTTTTCTTATATGATCTATGAGACTGTTTCTACCAGATTGCTTTATTTCCAGGTAAATTTAATGAGGCGTGCGTTATGTGAGCTGCGTATACTTTATTTCTTAAGAGATTATGTCGTCCGGCAATGACACTACATCTCTGCACAGAGTGAGGGCGCTCCAGAATATACTCAGTACGCAGCATAGTGGACTTAACGTCTGTCATCTTAATGCTAGAAACTTGGTTGAATCCAAATATCAGGTCAAACTATATCTCGATTAGTGGATATATTATTTTCCGTTGTGACCGGCTAGGTCGCAGGGGGGGGGCGTAGCCATCTCTGTGAAACAGACACTGAAATCGAAATTAATTTGTGTATCGGACCCAGAGGATGTACTCGAGTACGTTTGCGTTGAAATCACGGCAGACTATTCAAAATGCATCTTAGTGGCAATTTACTGCCCTCCCGCTACTTTTGACGTCGAAATGGCTTCACGTTTACAAAATACCCTTACTGCAATTATATCGAGATGCACGTCGTAGTTGGAGGTGATTTTAATGTCAACATGCTGTGTGATGATCGTTCCACTTGCGACCTGAAATATATCTTTCAAAAGTTAGACTTAAAAGTTACTAATTCACTTCCAACGTACTTTAATACCCAACACCCATCACAGCTTGATCTGTTCTTAGTGTCAAATTCTGACTACTCCTTACTCACAAATCAATTGACGTCACCTAGTGACTTCGACGACGATATCTTGTTCATGACATATAATATCCCTGTTGATTCGAATGCATCTAACTCTACTTTTACCTACAGGGATTTCAACCACATAGCCCTTGATAGACTTTTTAATGAGTGCTCAATGATATCTTGGGAGGCTATTTACAACGATTCATGTACGGATGATAAGGTGGAGCACCTAATTGCTTCTGTACAATACCTTTACGATAAATATGTCCCAATTCGAACACGTACTTTGCATCCCTGCGGGTCTCCGTGGTTCACGGATGAGATCCGAAGAATGATTGCAGAGAGGGAATTTCTTTATCAGAGATTCAAACGTACCAAATCCAACGTTGATCTGAATCGTTATCGGATCATCTGGAATAAAGTAACTGTGGTCATTCGCGCAGCCAAGCGCCGGTGTTATGGCTCACAACTTAACCCCAATCAACACCCAAGGAAACTTTGGAGGAATTTACTGAATTTAGGAATATATGGGAGAGATCAACCCAAGTGCAACCTGGATCCTGATAATTTAAATCAATTTCAATCCAAAGTCAAATTGCTGCCCCAATGCAACAGTTACCTGATCTTGTGCCGCTAAGTCAAGTCAACACACATACTTCTGAATTTGCTTTTAGATGCGTAGATACAGTCTAGGTTATATATGCAATTAATAGCATTAAATCTTCAGCCACAGGGCCAGACAATATCTCTCCACGATTCGTAAAAATAATCTTACCGCATATCGTTAACATTCTCGTCCATATATTTAATGCTTGCCTCACTACTTCTCACTTTCCCTCGATGTGGAGAAAAGCGAATGTCTTGCCTATCCCTAAGTCTCGTAAGTCCTCCGAACTGGCTGATTATAAACCCATTAGCTTGCTCTGCTTCTTTGGTAAGGTTCTCGAAAACCTGATGCACGTTCAAATGGCATCTGGTACGTTGGCAGTCAGGCTTTAGAGCGCGTCATAGGTCCGAAACTGCTTTACTTAAAGTAGTATCTGACATAGCTGACTCGATTGACAACGACCACATAGCAATATTGGTTCTTCTGGACTTCAGCAAGGCCTTTGACTCAGTAAATCACAGTAGGCTGCTTAGAAAGCTCCAGCAATATTTTGATTTTTCAAGTACATCAGTTAATTTCATCGAAAGCTTTCTTGGACATCGCAGTCAAACAGTAAAAGTGAATAACACCACTTCGTCACCACTTTTCCTTAGCAGCGAGATCCCCCAGGGATCAATATTAGGTCCGCTTCTCTTTTGTTGCTACATCCATGATCTCCCAATGACGTTAAAGGATTCAAAAGTCCACCTTTACGCTAATGACGTGTAGATATATTTTGACCGACCAATAGGGATTGTCGAGGACTGCGTCTCTCGATTAAGCGATGATTTGCAAAGAATATCTGACTGGGCGAACCGTAACTACCTAACGCTAAATCCGCTCAAGTCAAACTGTATAGCATTTTACAGGAGAAATCTAGGTCCTAGTGAATTGTCTCCGATAATGATCAACAGTACTACTATACCATACTCAAACTCAGTTAAAAGTATAAGCATAGAAATAAATCAGCGGCTTACAGGCTGCAACCACGTCTCCTCTGTTCTAGAAAAAGTGTATGGATGCCTTCGTCAGTTAAGAACGTCGGCTAGTATATTATGCGTATAAAACTCGCTAAATCTTTGGTATTACCTCACTTAACTTTTGGCAGTTTAATTTTTTCCAAACTCGATTCTGGTTGCCAAAGAAAGTTAAATATCGCTTTCAACGATACTATCACATTTATTCACGGGTTGCGTAGATTTGCTTATATCTCCCCTTATGTTGAGTCCTTTGTGGGATGTTCACTTGAAGCATACTTGTCACGAAGGCGCTTACTATTTCTGTATTCTCTAATCCACGTAAAGGAGCCAAGTTATTTGCTTGATCGAATACATTTTTTAGGATCGGCTCGGCATCGAAACATTCTTTTGCCAAACTTCAGAACCTTATCAGGTGAGCGCTCTTACTTTGTGCAGGTGTTCCGCTGCTGTAATTCTCTAGCGCCTAATATTCAGTGCGCAGGATCTCAGCACGTATTTAAAAGGTTGCTGACAACAGCTCACATAACGTAAATTCGCAAACTAATAGTTTATTCATTTCACTGGCAGAATTTGCTTTAGATCTTATATACTCAATATTTGTGTAGACTTTATAGGTGTAGTACAGTCAGTTAATTAAATTCAAATGTATGTTTATATACCTCTCTTTAACAAATAAATTTTCCCTACCGATTAATTACGTACAATTATAAGAGTTGTAATCTTGTGTAATAATTAACCAATAAAAATAAATAAATAAATAAATAAAAAGAAAAGTAGCGTGAAAACATTTCCTTTTTTTCAATATTTCAGATTCTATTTAAATATTATACTAATAAAGATATATATGTAGTAGACTATATTTTAATGTAAATCAGTTTAAACATGGTGCAAAAGTTTTTTTTTTTGTGATATGTCTTTACCTGTAAACATGTTTAAACATAAATGTCATATATATATATATATATTTCGTTCAATTTACATTAATTACACAAGTGAGTACAAACACAATTACTAAAATTTGTCTCCGAATTCAAGTTAAAAATTTCTATCCTTGACAAAGCTTTTTGAACATTTCCAAATAAATTACAAATTTGCTTCTCCCCCTGTTTACATTAAATAATAATTTGTTTTCAATCGTAACCTAATTTAAAATAAAATAAAAATTAATACATAAAAAAAAATTGAAATCCATCCGCTCCTCCTAGAAACGACCTCTGCGGTAAGACTTCGTGAGCTTGCTGGTCAGAGGACTTCGACAAAAATCAATATTCGATCCCCTGTGGTAGGACTCTGTGAGCCTATCGGCTAGGAGAAAGATATTGATTGAAAGAGCAACCGGTTAAAATATCAAGTTTTTTTTTTATATATATAATGGACGTCATTTTTTTATTATAATTCTGGTACTCGCAAATAACACAATACCTATCTACCAACGCATCCCTCCCATTTTTAATAAAGTTTCATTCTGAAATTTTTTTTTATATTTCTTTTTAGTAGAAATGCAATACAAATAAACAAAATGCAATCATCCTCTTGAAACTGAAATTTCGACAACAGATATTCTAAATTTCTTTTTTCCCTCTTCTCTTCTCTCTTCACCTTTCTTTAACATCTTCTCGAGACATAATTGGAAATTTTATTTTTTATTATAAACATCCCTTGTCCATCCGATAAAAATAATTTGAAATCCCATACCATTAAAAAATCGAACAAAGTACTTATAATACATCTTACAATTTACAACATTTTACATAGTCCAATAAAACATACTGTTTACACATAACAAACTGCTTCGCAACTTACTACTGTTTGGAAATTTAACAATTTGTCTTCTACTCAGCCGTATTTTTCGATTAAATACCATTTTGTCGCATCGTCTATGATTTCCTCTCACATAAACCAAATCGAAGCTCAAAACGGATATTCCTAATCTTAAAAAACTCTATACCATATCCGTACAAATTTGTCCGTCTGTTACTTCACAAAGCCATATTGCCTGAGGAAACTAATTCATTCGATGAGCTTTGCTCATCTCAAATAGCAAGAACCAAGGAAATTGGGCTAATCCTAGGGGCCTACCACCAAGCCGGTAAAGTGAAGCGCACCCTTACATTTGTAAACAATAAATTACAACAACTCGAAGAAATATGGAGCGCCTTCGAGAAAATAAAAGAACAAATAATTCAGCATAAAGACTTCACGACCGATCACGATTATTTCAAAGAATGGTGTCCAGACAAAACAGAGGACTGGTACAGGTTGACGAAAGCAACACCTTCCGAAAGATAGAAATCAATCTCAGAAAGTACTACGGTCCAGCAAAACCCCTTTCATATCCCATCACCCAGAGCTTCGTGGAGAATTCCAACCAAATCACAAGACACAGAAACCAATAAAGCAAAAGACGAGACTAAAAACGAAAATATATATAGAATTATAAATACAAAAATTAACTCAATTACACGAGTTATACAATCATTAAACCCTGATATCTTATCTACAGTCAATAAAACATACTTAGAACAAAAACTAGGTATCCTAAATAAACATTGGGCTGAATTCGAAGAACTCAACAATACAAATGAAATGCAATCTACGCCAGAAGACCTAGAAAATAAATACCTTACTGAAGGTGTTTTCGGTAAAACTGAAGCAAACTACGAAGAAGCTGTAATTGTTATTCAAGAGCAGATAGACTCCCGATTCCCTACTTACCAATACGACACCCAAAATAAATCATCACACTTTCATAATGAAAGCACCGAAACTAAATCCCATTCACATATTTCCCTATCGGAAATTAAATCATTAATACCAAATTTTAACGGCGATCCAAAAGACCTCCATAAATTCGTGTCATGTTCCGATGACATCAATCGGCTTTATCCCTATACTGACCCAACAACCCAGTTTTCAATAATTAAAAGTAAGCTAATGTACTTAAGTGCAATGATACAAGCAGGTGGTCAGATTTGAAGCAACTACTAATCGAAAAACTAGAAAAGTCAGTACTCCAATCAAAACTCCAAAACACAAGACAAAGAACAGGAGAGCCTGTCAAGGAATTCGTAAAACGAATTAATTATAATACACGCTCAATTAAATGAAGCCACCCATTCATAGGCGACGGATAAAATATTAATAAAAAATAAAAGATAACGAAAAACAAGCTATTAAAGCGATTGAAGACGGGTTAATAAGCGAGCAACTGCAAACTCTAGCCAAACTCCACGAAAGGAGAGCATTAAAGCCTATAACGTCATATATTGGTGAGCAAGCATTACGCCTAGAAACAAAGGCAACAAAATTAGCAACGAACACTTCTCGCACTGCTCAATGAGTACAAGTGCAGAGCACGTTTTGTTACAAATGCAGGACACAGGGCCATTTAACTCCAAATTGTCCACAAAACATTCGTATAAAGCCAATCCCAAATAACAGTTTTCCTAATGCACTAAACAAAAGCAATCCTCCTAAGCAGGTTAACACCTTAAACAACCATACTCCAACATGCAGGTATTGTCACAAATTAGGACATACCATAGAAGTATGCAGGGCAAGAATAGCAAACCATGGGAATTTCTACATAGAAAATACAAATCCGGCGAACAGAAAGTCCCAATAAAACTACAATACCCCAAAAAGAGGACAACTTCAACCAGGCCACAAATTTAATTATAGAAAAAAATCCCCTTCCTCGACAATACAACCTCAAAATGAAACAATGTCAAATAGAGATCACGTATAAAATCCGAGAATATTTTTAACACACTCGGAAAACAAATCAAGGCGAGAGGAATTAGTCGGCAGCGCCTCGCAAATCCAAACAAAAGCCGACATTCACACCAATCCGAATTAAATACACTAAAACTATTAAATGATCACATATCGCTGAAAATACCAATTACTATCAGCCCCAATTCCATTACTATTTCCATATCTACCAATGTATGCTCGAATAAAGAAACAAAGTTCCTCGTAGACACAGGAGCAGAAATCAGTTTATGAAAGTTCAATACACTGAAAGCAGCAAGCACTTACTATAAAGATGCAATCTATAAGATAAATACTTTATTTACGGAATCTAAAACTACAGAAGGATTAATATTGGCAAAAATGTCAAATATATCAAACGAAGAGTTTATAATAGAACATCCCTTCCAAATAGTAAGAGAAAATTCAGCCTTGGCATATGACGGCCTAATTGGCCACGACTTCTTCTCCAGATACAACACTTGTATCAATTATAAAAAGAATTACATTTCCTTAGAGGTGAAGCAATGTCATTCATCCTATCGCTCAGATTATCCAAATACATATCTTAGATATGATAACCATGACAAGAAGTCTAAAACAAACGATGTAAGTGTTAATAAAAGCAAGTTAACCAGTACTTCACCGGATTTAAACACCAAACGTGAAAAGTACCCTAAAACAAATATTCTACAAAAAACGGAATATATTTTACAATCCAATAAAAACCGAAATGAATCGGACAAACTACAAAATAAAATTATTACAATTACGGCTCGCTCTGAATCCATAATTCAGATTCCAACTTTGTCAACTACGGAATCAGTATATTTTAAAAAAAGAGGTAAAGCCAGGGTTGTTCATAGGTAATACCATAGTCAACCCATCACAAGGAATGGCTAAAGTCCTAGTACTCAACACGAATGAGCAGGACGTCGAACTGGCAATTCATGACATGAATCCGGAATGCCATGACCTTAACGACCTCGACTGAATCTCTTACGATTCCAACAGAGATCCAATTAGGGGCAGAATAAAAAAACTGCACACCCTGATTAAATTGGATCACTGTAATTTGGAAGAAGCCCAGAGTATTTGGAAAATTTGTAAGGATTTCAACGATCTCTTCTACGTAGAAGGGGATTTCCTAATCGAAACAGTCCCAAATAAACCTCACATATACACTAAACCAAATAAATGAAATGTTGGATTCTGAGATAATAAGCCCTTCAAATAGTCCGTGGAATTCACCCCTACTTCTAGTCCCCAAAAAGCCAGATGAGCATCTATCCGGATTTCGACAAAGAATTTTTTGTCACCTCCTTTGGCAGCGACGACGCCATCGGAGCAGTTCTTTCCCAAGCAGATGATCAAGGAGATCATCCAATCGCCTATATGAGTCGAGTTCTCAATGGTGCAGAGACTCGTTACTCAACAATCGAAAAAGAGCTTTTGACAATTGTTTTCGCAGTTGCGCAATTCAGGTCATACGTTTACCATCACAACTGACCATATGGCTAATGAATCTAAAGGACCAATTCTCAAGGCTAATGAGATGAAGAATACGTATTGAGGAATATGACTATAAAATAGTTCATAAACCTGGAAAACTCAACACAAATGCAGACGCTCTCAGCAGAGCTATCCCAGAAAATTCCGTAAAATCAACGGAACCCAACACCTATGTAAATGTGGTAACCAGGAACCAAGTCAAAGCTCAGGCGAATTTAGATACACCAAATCCAAATATTACTACTCCAAATCCAGATTTATCAGTAGTAAACAGTCCCTCAGTGATAATAACTGAGACCAATTTTCCATTACTTTTACCTAAAAATTCTAACCCCAAAATTTTCATCTTGCTCATGTAAGATACAGAACTCGAAAGAGTTTTAAAATCTAAACTAAAACTTTCAGACAAACCACCTCTACTAGAAACCGAACTGAGCTTCTTTAAGAAGAAAGACTCTACAGTAATCATTTCAAAAGTCAATCTACCTTAGGGTTAGATTGCAAGCTTTATTTGGAGATATAAGTGTTCCTCCCGTGATTTACATCCTTAGACCTGCTAGCGCTGGGCACTCACAAATAACAAGCATCGGGTTTTCATCTTCCCCTTCATATAGTCGACACAGTTCACTGTCGCATTTGCCTATCTTCTTCAGAAAGTGACCAAATGGGCCATGACCAATAACTGCGTTAGCAAGCAGTCTGAGCGACACTTAAACCTAAAGTGACTTTTTGGTAGGCCAAATATCGGATAGGGACCGCTATATGGACACTCAGCTCCGGTTTCAGCCAGTTCGTCCGCTTTTTTATTACGGTCCACTCCTTAATTTCAACTCAAAGACTAGAGTGGAAAGAGCTAGGAGTGTAGCTTGGCTGTCTGAACAAATGTAGATGTTGGAGTTCTTGCAGCTTTTTTTTAAACATTCCTGAACCCCAATCTCTATAGCATAGATTTCCGTCTGAAATATGGAAGGTGAGACACCAAGCGGAATGAATAGTTCCACTTCTAGAGCAACCACCACTGCGCCTATTTTGCCATCCTACAGGGATCCGCCAGTATACCAGACTTGGACCGGTTGCGGGAACTGAAGCCCTCCGTCTAGTATCTGGCTTCTTTCATTAATGGTTACCTGGTAACCTCTTTCAAAGAAAAGTCTTTTGGCCATAGTATCCGTTGGGGCATCTAGATTGTTAATGTTGATCTGCTCGAAGATATTGAGATTACCCACTCTGAAGGAACTTCTATATCCTAATATTTCCTTTCGGCGCATACTAGTCGCTGCTAGAGTGGCTGTAAGCTAAGAAGGGCTACAACTGCTTGCTGAGGATACGATGTGAAGACGCCAGCGGCGCCTAAACGTGCCATCCTTTGCACCATATCAAGGGATCTCCTGGTGGTTACCTGCAATGTTTTAGACCACCAGACGTTTGCTCCATATGAAAGTATGGGTCTGACTATACCCTGGAAGATCCATGAGGTCATTTTTGGGTTCAGATCTCACTTTTCCCGAAAAGCCTGTGGCATGAGCTGAATTCCCACATGTTTCCATTTGTTCGTTATCATTTTAAGGTGGAGTTTCCAGGTAAGCTTGCTGTCTAGGATTATTCCTAGATATTTTGCTTCTTTGGAATATTTTGTTGGAAATCCATTTAACTTAGGAACTTAGGAGATGGGATCTGAAGACGTCTTTTCCTAGTAAAAGGAACTACCACTGGTTTACCTAGGTTTAATGATAGCCCTATATTCTGGCACCATCTGGAAACGATGTTAAAAGCAGTTTGCATAAGCTCGCGTAAAGCTGATTCAAACTTTCCTTTAACATAGATCACACTGTGTTGCATATCCATTCAGTATGTATAAGAGCTATCAACCTGAGGAATATCAAGTCTCTGGACAGACGTAAGTTGGGAAGTTGGTCTGTCGCTTCTCTACGGACAGCATATCTAATTATATATTTAACTATTAACTAATAAATAATAAATAAGCATTACATGCTTGTTTCATTTACTAAAAGTTAGAACAGTGGCGACGGGGATGGGATATACGTCCTGCTGATTATTGAGGATTAAATTTATCACGTGTTACATCTTTCATCTGTACCAATTTGTATACGTATACATACATCCAAAATTCGTGCTTGCAAAACAGAGAGGCGGTAATTTAATTTTCAATTTTTACGCTTTCAAAGTTTTACGATGGGCGTAGGAGAAGATTCTGGGTGACCATCCTCAGCATCAGTGCCGGCCAACCTGAATATTGAGTTTTTCGACAAAGCAAAAAGCAAATTCGATAGACGGCAACAGAGGTTAGAGGGAGCGTTTTCCATTTTCAATATTAAGTAAATACTTGTTACATTTTATTGGACCTGACCCCTTCGACATTCTTTGCGAGACTCCAACTACAAAAATTTACACACAATTAATTAAGCTATTAGAAAAGTACTATAACCCACAACCTTTGCAGATTGCTGAAATATACAAGTTCCACCATCGAGCACAGGAGGAAGGTGAAACATTACGGGAATACATCTCGGCATTACGCAGAATGGCAATTCACTGTAATTTTGGGACATATTTATCTACAGCGCTACGCAACCAATTCGTTTGTGGCCTCAGAGACAAACGAATTAGAGATCACCTCCTGGAAACGAAGTCCCTTATATTTGAAAAGGCAGTTGAGACGGAATGCAGCCTCGAAGTAGCCCAACAAAATTCTCTACAGCTAGTGGATTTCCAGAATCCAACAGGAGCTACGCATGCAGTATCCAAACGTCAAAATCGTGAGCAAGCACACATCAAGCTACGGGAAGAAACCAAAACGCTAAGCCTTGTGCAATCCTTGTGCAATCCATTTTGTGATTTTTGCAAAAAATCCGGTCATTTACGAAAAGTTTGCTTAAAATTAAAAAGCAATGTTCATTCAGTGCTAGTTGCAAATGAAAATGATGCAATTGTTTACGTTAATTCAGTTCATAATTTAGTCCGAGACAATAGAATGTTATTTAATGTAATAGTTAACGGAAAAAATTAAAAATTGAATTGGATACGGCATCTGTAGTTTCAATTATAAACAAGAAAGAATATTTTGAGAAATTTAGAAATTTTATTATTCATCCTACAAAAACGAAATTAAGCACATATTCAAATAAACTTTTGCATGTTTTAGGTTACGCTGAGGTGGTTACGGCGATTGTGAAGATCAAGGAAGTATCAAATTTAAAATTGTACGTGGTGTCCACATCAACATACAAATGTGCGCTTTTTGGTCGAGACTGGCTAGAGAAATTTGGAATGGAATTAATTAGTGAAATGTTTACAAAATCTGATGATCATGTTAACGTTAGAAATCTTAACCTACAGAGCCAGGTAAATAACTCAGATATTTTTGCCACTAACCCTACGAATTGCCATGATAAATTGAACATTTCGGAAAGAATTAGTAAATTATTTATAAGATATCCTTGTGTGTCCGACAATGGTGAAGGTGTGCTTAAGGGTGACCCTGTGAGTATTGAGTTAAAGTCAGATGCAAAACCTATCAGATGCAAAGCACGTCCTATTCCGTTTGCCTTGAAGAAGAACTGGATGATGTCACATCAAAAGGAATTTTAGTGAAGGTGGACCATTCAGAATGGTCGACTCCAATTGTCCCCGTGGTGAAAGCAAATGGAAAGCTTATGTGCAGTAGTTAATCAGCAAAAACGATATAGTAACACCTCCGGTATATTCAGCATAATTTAGAACCATGTAGGGGAAATTAAAATAAAACAGCTGTAACTGGAACTTCTACTTTCAGTCTTAAAAACAAAGTTTTATATTAATTGTCTTGTCAGACTGCACTCTACATAATTTTTAAGGTTGCTATAATCTTATAGTATAAATTATTGAGACTAAGTACTTTCTTTGAAGTAATTCTGCAATGAAATCGAGAAAGCAATTACATTTATGATAATTGACAGTTCAACAGCTGTTTCATTTGGCAGCTTACCACCACTTACATAGTATTTATATCGTTTTGACGACGTGGTTTTACCATGCATTGTAGATTAGGCATTAAAGACGAAGACCAGTCACTGATTACACTCGCTACTCATAAAGGTCTTTCAAGTTCAAGCTATTTATTTTAGCGACTATTATTTACAATTCTTCCTTAAGTATATGTTCCTAGCTAGTAAAGTGTTAATGCTAACTATAAAGGCTACTACTTACGAGATAGTATATAATTTGGCCCTGAGTTCCTACACTGATTGAATTGTAATTCCTTATCTATTGCCTATGTGATAATTAATATTTATTTTTCTTAACGTTTACGTACTTATTATTTAGCCCTGCGCTAGAGCTACCTATGACTATATATAGTATAAGATTAATTGTAATAAAAAATAAGTTACACCTGACTAGATCTAACTTATAACAGATTACAGACTAATTAAATTATAGGCTAATTATTCTCAATGCCAGTTTTCTACCAGTCCCGTCTGGTAGAATGCGACACCCTCCGTGGTACTCCTGAATAGATTTAATTGCTCTTGATAAGAAATTATGAATGGGGATAAGTATTGATTTGCTGCAATAAAGGTCTTTTTAAATGTACACGTCTTTTGTACAGGTTGAGCTGTGCACCAGCTATCTGGCAACGAAAAATTGAAGATGTTCTGTGTGGGATTGAAGGCGTGGATGTCTTTATAGATGATGTGTGCGTAACTGGCAAAAATGATGTGTTCTTCATCTTATCGCGACTAGAACAGGTTTGTCAGAAATTATCTGAATACGGGCTGAAAATTAATCGAGTTAAAACCCAACTGTTTTGCGACACTTTTGAATATTGCGGTCATAAAATCGATCGGCAGGGAATTCATAAGTCACAAAAGAAAGTTGATGCAATTATAAGAGCACCTGCTCCTACAAATATTTCAGAGTTACGTTCATTTTTGGGCCTAGTTAATTAATATGGGCGTTTCCTGAAAGATCTTGGCAGTGTTCTAGAACCACTTCATACATTACTGCGTTCGAATCCTAAATGGAGGTGGGATACTAGATGCATAAAATCATTCGAAAAACTTAAAAGCAAGATAACTTGAAATAACGTTCTCATGCACTATTTAAGAAATCTGCCACTATGCCTAGTAACTGATGCGTCCTGGTTGGAGTTGGTGCAGTTCTTTCTCATATCATGCCAGACGGTTGAGAAAAGCCAATCAAGTTCGCTTCTCAGAGTCTTACTGAAACGCAAAGGAAGTGGTCACAAATTGGCAAAGAGGCGTTTGCGATCATATATGGGGTAAAAAAATTTACCAATATTTGTTTGGTCGGGAATTTACTCTGTTTACGGATCACAAACCAAGGGTCCAAATATTTTCCCCTTCAAAGGGGTTACCGCACATATCGGCAACAAGAATGCAACATTAATTACAAGATCAAATACAAATTTCAAAAATGAATGGGAATGCGGACGCGTTATCATGATTACCTACGAATAAAAATGACGCAGTGAGTGTAGAAGAAACAGATCTTTGAAAATTAATCAAATAACTACTATGCCGGTCAAATTTCAAGGGCTACCGTTCTGTACCCGCAGTTAAAGCAATTAGTGGACGCGTTGTGTACCGGAGAGATGTTGCCGAAGGAAAAACGTTTCAATTCGTCATCTTAGAATTTTCGCTACAACAAGGTTGTATTATGCGCGGCTCAAGAGTGGTAATACCCATTTAGGTTGCGAAATAAAGTTTTAAATGATCTTCATGCTACACATTTTGGCATAACCCGTCTTGAATTGCTGGCGCGGAGCTTTTGTTGGTGGCGAGGGATAGATGGAGACATTGAAAATAAGGTAAAAAACTGCATCGCCTGCAAGCAGCATTCAGCTAACCCCATCAAAGGTAGATGTTCATTACTGGACTCCGCCAACAAGGCCTTTTGATACATATTGATTTTGATGCCTTTCCAAAAGACTGGAAGTACTTCCGCTGAGAGCAATCAATACATCAAACACCATTGCATCTTTGAGAAGGTTTTTCTCAACGTTCGGACTACCCAGAGTTATTTGCTCAGACAATGGTAGACAATTCACTACCCCTACATTTCAAAAATTTATGCGAAAGCACAACAACAAATATAAAAGATCTGCTCCTTACCATCCGGCCACAAATGGGCAGGTTGAAAAGTCTTAGCGAAAATCTAGAAGTTGACTTATGCGAAATTTTAACTCACTATAGAATAACCCCAAATTCGAACACAGGAATCTCTCCGGCAGAGATAATTTTCAAATACCCAGTACTTTCTAGGTTTCACATAATGATCCCTCAGGCTCCTACCTTAGACCATCATGATAGTCCCCGGATTTAAAATACGGGCAATTTGAACGAGGAGATAGAGAAAAACTAGATGACGGGCGAATATGGCGTAGACATATTGATCAAGTAAAACGTACGGGCGATTCAATTAATGACCTTGATCCACCACATTTGGGCCCACTAGTTGATTTCCAACTTCAACCACAATCGCCAGAGCCTCAACGAAAAGGAAGTGACAGGTAAGTAGCTAGGGGCGAAGAGAACATTAGGGAATTAGTTAGGAATGAAAATAACATTTCTCATGCCCTACGCAGGAGTACCAGAATTCGTACACCAGTAACTAGACTTCAATATTAATAATTAAAAAAAAATTTCTATTAAATTTCATTTATTGGAAGACATGCACAAATGAGGTTCATACCCTTTTCAAGTTAAAGGTTAAAAAGGTGAAAATATTGCATTAAATAAAAGAAACTAAAGATAAGATTAAGAAAAAACGTATATTCTGATAATTGTGAACCTGCGAGCAACTACTATGGCATAAAGAAGCATTTTTTTTTCTAAGGGGGGAAAAGTTGTTGCATATCCATTCAGTATGGCAATACGGACTGTATAATAGCTACCAACCTGAGGAATGTCAAGTCTCTGGGCAGACGTAAAGGGAAATTGGTCTCTCGCTTCTCTACGGACTGTCAAAGAGGTTGGTCGCAACGTATAGCATATCTAATTATATATTCAACTATTAACTAATAAATAATAAGTAAGCACTACATGCTTGTTTCATTTACTAAAAGTTACAACACAATGTCATAAGCGTATGCTTCGGTCTTAAAACCGGCCTCTTGGAGTAAATTTAATAGCTCATCCACAGCTAAGTGCCATAGAAGTGGTGATAAAAATCCAACCTGCGGGCAGCGTCTAGTAGCCATAATTGTTGTGGATTCGCCGTTTAGGGTAGCTGGTATGCAGCGTTATTGCGAATCCATCTGACGATGCAGCTTTCTATGCCTCTATCTTCGGATACCCTCTTGATCTTGAACTTAATGACACCTGATGGTCAAATCTGTTGGACAGTTATACATGATATGAAGAAAAATTAACTAACATTTGCCCTAAACTGATATCATCCGATATATGGCCAAGGAATTTCCAAAAAATGACAGTACATTTAGATGTCCAAGTCCTGAGCTGAAGCTTTGCAGTTGGAATACGAGCGCATTTAAGTTTTAACAGTGTCCGAAAGAATTAAAGGAAATTACATTCTCAACCTCAAAATTCAGATACAAAATAAACGACTTTTTGATATGTTACATGGAAGGCCTGAATTTACTCAGAATTCTCCAGATTCAATTTTTTGGCTGAATTTCGATTGAAGTTGATCTCTTGACATTGTCAGTCAGCTCAGTTCTGTCTTTGAGTGATTACCAATTTCGAAAGTTGATCTCTTCACATTGTTCAGTTACCTCAGTTCTGTCTTTGAGTGATTACCAATTTCGAAAGTTGATCTCCTCACATTGTTCAGTTAGCTCAGTTCTGTCTTTGAGTGATTACCTGGTTACATCTAACAAAGATGTTCAATTTTTGATATGCAAAAGTTAAGTCAAGTTCCAGTTGAAAACTTTTTTGCACATATAAGAAGCAAAAATTGCAATAAAAGTAATTCAAATTTATTTATCGTCTCAGTTTTCCAAATGTGAAAATTTGAAGTATTGACTGGAATATTGTTTTAAAATTTTAGAACATCAATAGAATCAAACGCAACATATTTCTTCGTCACAAGTTGGATGAGGTTAGCAACTATATGGAAATTATGGTAGCAGAACATACTTTTGAAAAGTTGGTAATAAATAACGCTACTATTATGACAACAAGATTCATAATTTTTTGTTTTTTAGAAAATTTTAAAAGGAACAAAATATTCATGCAGAAGTGAATCGAGCGAAATTTTAATCAAGTTGAAACATTATGATAATTTAAAACATGATGCTGGATTAACTGTACTAACGAGCAAAACCTTCGATGTATCTAGAAAAAGATAAGTGGATATCTTTACAAAAGCATTCCAAGATAATCCGGAGATAGAAAACGTTAAATAACTTAATGTAGCTACTTTCGTGTTTGATTCTAATAAACCTTTTTTTGATTGATTCGATGAAGCACATTAGTGCTTCGAGCACAGTATGAAGATAATCGATTTCCTTGCTTTAGTTCTTGTAAGGAAAACTTGCAAATGGATATCAAAAAAGAATTGCTTTAAAAATACATTTCAAAAACAGAAAAGTAGCAAATGTCACAAATATTTGAGTACCTGAAGTGCAAAACTTGATATCTCTACTTTTCGTAAAAAATTAGATAGAAATGGCGATTTACTCTTTAAGACGAGTACTTCTAACTCAATTTCAAATTTTGCTGCTAATCTAAAGATAAACACGTTAATAATAATGGGAGTGATTTACCCGGTTGGATGCAAAGCCAAATAAATCTGTTTGACAGTTCGGTTCAAAAGTAAATATCTCCATCACAATCGATTTTGATGCAAAACTGCATACCTCCGTGAAATATTTCGGTTTATTTCACATTCGAACATAACTTGCCAAATGCAAATAAGTATTTCATTGGTGTTTGAAAGCGTTTTAACGGTACTTTTGCTTTTTTTGAGTTTGTAGCACGCCACCATTCTAATGCATAAAGAATTCCCACGCTTCTATACGCCAATAGTCATACTCGCCCCGTCGTTCGGTAGCTTCCAACTTCACTTGCCTGTAAAGCCTCGTTTCCACTAATACAAATTGAGCCAACTTGTTCGGCAACAAGTTGTGAACTTATTGAGAGCCGACATGTTGGCTTAAGCTTAACAAGTGTTTCCATTTAAATGCTCGCTAACTTTTTACATTCTTTACTTGAGAACCGGATCAAAATGGATGATTTTACCAATTCCCGGAAATATTGAGAACGCAAAAATACAATTTTTTTTTTCAACGGAAATTAAGACCGATTTATACTCTGAAGCAATTTCATTCTACGTCGATTATTTATATTTTTATGGTCACTACTCTTAACATCCCACAAGACCGAATATTATTTATAATCCTTAATTAATTTTATTGTAGCAGCTTTTGTCCACTCCATTGTTTTCAACTTCTGAAATAACGCTAAAATCACTAGTGCAGCCAACACAACAAATGAGCGTTTCCACTTAAATGAAAAAAATCACCCAACTATTTCTGCTAGTTTTTACAGCCGACATCGAACAAGTTGCCCACATGTGTCTGAATTTTCATAAAGCTTTTCCACTTATACAGAATGTTGCATACTTGTTTCAAAACTTGTCGAGTAAGAAAATTTGTATTAGTGGAAACGAGGCTTAGGAAAAATTATTATTCCCAGCCTTTGCGAGGACATCGTTGGACATTTCGATGATATAAAAAGCGCAGTTTTAAGAATGTCTTGCCATTCTGTGTCTGGTTTTCTAGTTTAAAGAAGAACACAGTTTGTAAAGTTCCTAATTTTTTTCGCATTTTCGGACAAGTTTCTATACTGTAATTTGATAAATTCTGTACTTTGAAAAGTGTTCCTCAGCAAGAATACACGTTGTTAGTTGAAGTTGAGTTTCTGCGAGGTACCTAGTTATTTTATTTACTGATACGGACGCAAACAGACCCCTACTAATCAGTTCGATACGCTTCGGTGGTGCAAACGAAATTTTTTGTTAGAATTGTACTAATTTATACCTGTTTGCAAGGAAGCAATCGTAGGTATTTTACATGTCTCCAAAAACAGAATAGTAACAATTGCTAAAAAATATGGACAAATAACCCAAGCACCTCCAGAAAACCGTATGGGTGACAGGATTACTCACCGCAACATAGATAAGCAGACTAAAGTAATGGAGTTTATTAGTTCCTTTAAGTCGATGGAGTCACATTATTGTAGAGTGAAGCAGGTCGCCTTTATCTTCCATCAGAACTAAATATAACATAAATGTGGATAATGTATCAAAATAAGAATTAAGTTCAAGAATCTCTGAAAGTCACCGAATCATACTGTTACGCACCACAAAGTGATACAAGCGACATCTATTGGAAATGGAAACAACTTTAGGTTAGTGACATCCTAGTAAACTGGGTTTGGAGAACGGAATATTCAGGAAGGTCCTGGGATAATTTGTAGAGTATAGAGTATAGGAGGCGAGTCTAATTTCAGACAGTGAATGAACGGATTGTGATAATTAGAAATGCAGTACTAGCGATAAATAAAGAGTTGATTTGATTGTTTGTGAATTTGTGAGAGTAAACAGTAAAGTTAAATAATGAAAGAACTGGTTAATTATATCTGAAATATTGTGTTTTAAATAACGAACTAAGACCACGCTCGTAACAATACTTTCTTACGAAATATAATATTAGCTTCGACTCCCCATCTAAAGATAAATGAAATATATTGAGTTAAATAATAAAATAGAAATTGCTGAAGATGGTGCAGAAAAATAAAATTTAATGGCAGAACGAAAAGTACATAAAGCGAGAGCCAAAAGTTTTTATGAGCTTTTAAAAGAAGAAAAGGACGGGGCTCTCACGTTATCGTTCGACTGTCAGAAAAACCAAGTATTACCTGAATTGCCTAAGCAATCAGCCTACAATAGCAGGCAACTATTGACTATACATGTACAGCTTTACAATCATAGAAGGAAGCTCACAATCATCTCTGACCCGCGAGACTGTAACACTCTTCTATTGGAGAGAAAATGAGTTTTTGAAAGCCTCAAATTAAGTGACGTCTGTAGTATTCCATAAACTTACTTCATATCAAAATAGAAATGATATTAAAACTGTAAGACGGCTCGCAAATAGATGCAGTGGACAGAATAAAAACACATCCATGATTGGGAAGAGTTCTCAGTGGTTAGTTTCAGCCCTTTCAAATTTTCGAAAAATTGAAATAATATATTCTGTTGTCGGACATTCTTTTCTATACGCTGGCCGTATTTTTGGTGTCATCGAGAAGGAGCTTAACAAAAAAATTTTAACAATTATACAGCCTGGGGAGTATTTAAAAATTTTTCTGAAATTCGGCACAGCCTTTCATATGGGAGAAGATCTCGAAGTAAGAAACTGGAAGGATGCTTCTTATTCAGCAATAGATATAAGCATGCCCTGGCACTTTAAATTAAAAGAAACTAAGCGAGTCATGAATGAAAAATTAAAGGGAAAAATAGTTGTCCAGGGCTAACTTTCTACCAACGAATATTGGGGTACGTATGTCTATCTGCAAGATTAAAAAAAGTGCTAAAGATATTCAGCCTGCGCTCATTGGTATAGGTACTGCTGTTAGTGAATCGAAAGTTAAAGATATGGAAAAACTTTTGGAGACGCACTTCGGAGAAGATTGGTGCCAAAGAGACGACACCCATCCCATTTTTACAACAACATTATTGACCATGCAAAACTCCCTGAAGAGCATAAAGGATCCTACAGTGAAGATGATGATCCGTCTACTCGCATATAAAATAAAATATTGAATTTGATCTGAAATAAATGTGTTTTAATAATTAAAGTAAATAAAACTTAGATTTTCTAACAACACGACATATGTATCCAAAATTTTGAAGCAAAAGTGAATATCTCCATATTTAACACTTCTATAATCTGAATACTATCAATATTTTTAACACCATATTTTCCAAAATAAAATACGACCTAAAATCCTTCAAAATATTATAGTTACCATTTATGTATTTGTTAAATTTATATCCCAAATAAACTTTAGCTATTTACTCGAATTGCTTTCTTACGAAGATATTCAGTTATGCATTTCAGGCACTCAACTTGTGTTTATGATTTATCGGAATTGCGAATTCAAAAGCATTTGTTTTTAATAATAAAAAAAACTCTCGTTCTAATGAAATAATTCCTTATTCAGACCCTTAGGCGAGCAAAGTGCAATAAACTGACAGTTAACAAGAAATTTACGTAACACAACCAAAATTTAATATGCTGGAAATAATAGGCTTACTAGTGAGTTCATAATTCATTCTGCGATGTCGAGTTTATCGTTAGAATATTGAATATGTCGCCCACCGCCGTAGAGTGCTGGCTCTGCAGTAAAGTAAAAAGGAAAAGGATCAGTTAAGTTTTTGTTGCATTTGACTAGGCATAGTTTGTTAATATGGCGCTTGGTGTAGCCATTGCGGTATTTCAATTTCATAATTCGTATAATATCATCTAATCCTGGAAGATTTCAACTATTCTGAATATCATCCACTTGAAAAGGAGTAAGTGGTCTTCCTGTCGTGTCCCTAAAGCAATCCACTAAATAAAACCAATAATTACCAGGGAAAACAATTACGAATCTTTATTCACTTTTAATAAACTGACCTATCTCACAATACATACCGATATGTATGACACCGCACTCTTAACTTGTAAGCTAACTTGTAAAAGAAACACGCGACTCTGAACTGAACGGCTAGAATACTGCAGGCTAAAAAATACTACAGGCACTCATCATTGGTCTTTTATGAATCTATACTCGGAAGTAAACTTTCTTTGCTCACAACGCGGATGTAAACAAACGACAACAATCTTGTCGTTTGTTCTACCGGTTGCAGCATCTGAGTCGCTTAGTAGTAAACAATCGCCTTACATAATAATTACCATACGAAGTTAATTATTATTGTAATCGTCGATTGCTCCACTAAGCGCTCATCGCAGCCACCTGTTGGGCTAATTAGCAAAATAGCCGACAGTTGCAGAACAATACCATGCGAGGTTATTGTTTAGCAATTGCTGATTATTTCGCTAGAATGCGTCCTTGGCTGCTGGAAGAAGAATCTTCCTTATATTGGGCCATAACATTCCTTAAAAAGGACAAAATCGTTAATATTAACTGAAAGTTCTTGCCTTTGCTCTTCTTCTCTGCTGTAATCGGTGAATGTACTCTTTTTGCCAGCGATTCCAAAAGTACTGTTGCATAGCTTAAATAAGCTTCAATCGAGAAAGACAATTGAATTATATATCTGTCACACAAGTTTCAGGCTACTGGAGCTGTACTTACCAAAAAGTGTCTTAGAGTAAGGACGTATAAATCCTCTTCTGGGTCGTCTGTAAACGGGCACTTGGCTTTGATTTTAGGCAGGCATCATTTTGCGTGAACAATGTTGCCTTCTCTTCAGTAGAAAGGATCGTCACTCGCCGAAGATGATGCTTCATTGACTTGACGGCTATTTCCTACTCTCCGCCAACTCCATCTTTACACAAAGTTTCATGAATTGGCTCAACTTGTACTGTAAATTTCGAAGAAATTCAATTTTCTTTATTGGCTTAAAAGATGCTTTGAACCATCTAGAATACCAGGCAAAAAGTTTAATATCTGAAGGAACACTTTTTAATTGAAATTCTATGCTTTCAATAGTCGAATTTTTCATTTTTTCATATCAATAACACACTTCAAAACTTTAAGCGTGTTTTTCTCGAAACACGATTTTTCAGAACGTCACTCAGCATAACTCCAACGATTTTCATTCTCTGCATTTGAATTTTTAACAGGTATCTTTAAAATAACATTTTGAAGTGAAATACGTACGGGATTTTCGATAATTCCATTTAGACATTATCTATTAACAAATGATCACCTGTGTCGAAAATTGAACGACTTCATTTAAATACACTCATACAAGAATGAATATTTTTAAGATCCCCTTGATAGAAATACCGCTGTCTTATTGACAAAATAATTTTTGTAAAAACTCAACAGAAGGTCTGTTGGTAAGCGAACAATATTTTATCACACAAAATATATATTTTCAAATGTAAAATCAAGAAAAGGGCTTTGTTGATATGACAATTTTTATTTATTAAAACAACAAAACTTTTTTCCTTTACACATATTTTCTCTGAAAAGTTTGTAGTTTTGCTTTGTTATCATTTAGAAAATTATAAAGCTTTTCAGTTATCTTAATGAAAATTGCAATTTTTTTTAGTTGAAAATAATATTCGCTTGTTGACAATTTTTCTATCAGTTTGAAAATATTTATATGGAATTTTGTTAAATTGAAAAATAATTTTCATTCCGATTGAATTTATTTTCACATAAACAATTCCTTTTTCTAATGTATTCTGAGTGCGTGTTATTTATTTCATAAGGAATTGTCATTTAGTTCTGTGGTGTTATACTGTGTGGTGGTGGAAAGTTAAAGTAAAAAAGTAGTGTTTTATTGAAATGGCACATGAGGACGCAATAAATAAAATTGAGGATTTCTTATTGGAGTGCGGGATTGATAAGAATATAATAAGTGAATTCAAACTCGCCGAGAAATTTTGTGGTGAATATATAGTCCTCGAAATATTATAACATATTTTATCTCCTAGGGAGTACTACAATAAAACATGTTATATTTTGTTCTAGCATGCAATGTGAATTGCGAATCTCTCAAATATATAACGGAAGAGCAACTACATCAATTTTTCAATTTAAAACCGGTTCCGCTTGGAATTCAAATTATTGTTAATGGGCGTCTGCAATTGTGGCAGAAGTGTTTTGTAAGTATTAATTTTTATTTAAGGAGAAAACACGAAATGAGAAAAATATTCTTTTCAATTAGGGCTACGGCAGTGAATAATCGTAACATCTAATCTATATGAACCTAGACATAGTTTTTAGAAATAGTAATTACTAGTTAATATTAATGATTCTTTCAACTTTCTTGTAAATTTTTTATGCTCTTGTACCTTTGTTTAAAATGACTTGTTTCATTTGTAATACAAAAACTTTTACGTTTAAATCATTAGTGGTACACTTCCGAGTTTTCCACAACTTGAACGGTAATAGCACGTATGAATGCTCTGAGGGGTCTTGCTGTCAATCTTTCGGCAATTTAAAAAGTTTCAGGAGGCATTTTGTGAGAGTTCACGCTTCTGAACAGAGAGCTAATTCTCCTGAAAAGGAAACAATTGAAAAGTCTGACACAATTTCAGTACATTCAATACCGGTAAAGAAAGCTAATACACATAGTGTATTAAGCCCACCAGTGGAAATTAAAAACAAAATAAAGGCCAAAAAAGTAGATCTTAATAATTTCTCGAAAAAATTTCAAAATTCTGCTTTTGAATTAACAGTTAATTTACTAAGTAATAGTAATTT
This sequence comes from Dioctria linearis, assembly GCA_963930735.1. Lineage (NCBI taxonomy): Eukaryota > Metazoa > Arthropoda > Insecta > Diptera > Asilidae > Dioctria > Dioctria linearis. The sequence goes on along the minus strand of OZ005741.1, from coordinate 80,568,559 downwards.
CACAAACAAAAATATTGAAAGCATTCAAAACATAATAATTGAAAAAATTGTAGGTCCAATTATGAACATTTTATCTGATATATGTGCTAATGTAAATCCAAATGATATATGCCAAGCTTTGAGAGAATTATGTTTGATATTGACCGATCCGTTCGAGTTATGCGATACTCCTTACCGTTTAAACGCGTGGTTAAATAGTAACGACTTAACAAATAAACTATCTGAATTTTCTATTAAAGAGGAGATTAATATTATAAACCATAATGGAGAATCAGCTTATGGTGAAATAAAGATCAAAGGTGTTTTATTGCCTCTTGGATTTCAGTTTAAGAAAATTTTTGAATGCAAAAATGTTATTGCAAATTTTATAAAAAAGTTAAACTCTCGGCAGATCGGCGAAGATTCTTCACTGCTTCTCAACTTCATAGATGGCAAATTATGGAAAGAAAAGATATCAAAATACCCGAACGAAATTTGTGTTCCCTATTTTTTATATTTCGATGATTTCGAAATTAACAATCCATTAGGAACTCATACTGACGCCATTTGTGGGGTTTACTACAGTTTTCCTCTATTAGAAAATTCCTCTAAACTTGAAAATATATTTACAGCAGCCTATGTAAAATCCAGGGATTTGAAAACCTTTGGAAATGATATGTTTCTACAACATTTGGTAAACGAAATTACTGATCTAGAAGAACCTGGACTAACTATAAAGACCAATGAGGACTGTTTAAAAATTCGTTGTATTTTAGGGTTAGTTTTGGGAGATAACTTAGGTATAAACAGCATTCCTGATTTTAGCAAATCCTTTTCTAGTACTTACTTCTGCAGCTTTTGCAAACTTTCTAAGAGTATTTCTCAATATACATGCGAAGAAGTTAGTGAAAGTATCAGAACTATTGAAAATTATAAATCTGATATCATTTTCGAAAACTTAGGTGTAATTAAAAACTCGGTTTTGAATCAAATACCTTCCTTCCACGTTGTTAAAAATTATTCCGTCGATATCATGCACGACCTTTTTGAAGGTATATGTCACTATGATTTATGCCACATTATTAACTTTTTTACTGATAAGGCAAAATACTTCTCACTGGAGATTTTAAATAATAGGAAACAGAATTTTAACTATGGATCGATTGAAATCGGAAATATATCTAGACCTATTTTATCATCTCATTTGAAAAAATGTCGACTGAAAATGACTGCAAGTGAAATGAAATGCTTTGTTAGATTTTTACCTTCAATGGTTGGTGACCTAGTCCCAGAACACGATAAAATGTGGATCTTCCTGCTATCTTTGATTCAGATTATTGACTTACTTCTATCAAACTCTTTTAGTTCGAATAAAATTTTCTTATTAAAACACCTCATACACAAACATAATTCGGATTACGTTCAACTATTTGGAGACACATTGAAACTAAAGCATCATTTCCTCACACACTATCCTACTATTATAGAATTCCCGGGGCCACCTAAGTACTACTGGTGTTTTAGGTATGAAGCACGACATAAAGAGGCAAAAATGTATGCTCACTCAATTACTTCCAGGAAAAATATTGCTCTTACTTTGGCAAAAAAAAGTCAAATAAAGTTTGCATGTAATATAATGCAGAACTCATGGAATTTTCCAAATTGGAATAAAAAATATATGAAATGCAATAAAAATTTAAGTATTTTTTTGAAAAAGACAGATTCAACAAATATAATGTGGCATTGTTATTCCAAATTTATGTACAAAGGTAAAATTTATGAAGAAAAACTTTATCTAACCAAATTTGAAAATTCGCTTGCTCTTTTTGGAATAATCGAAATATTTGCTTCAGAAAATGGTGATAAAGTTATTATTGCCGTCAATGAAATTCTTGTCAAAGGATACTCTAATCATGAAATAGATGAGAACAAAACTGTAATTAGCGAGAATCTTTATCTTGATGTAGAAGAATTTAGTGGACCACCAATAAATATTATTAAAACAGCAAGTGGGGCTTTAATGGCGAGGTTAAAACAATATTTTTAAATCACTGTAATTTTTCTAAATTATTCAATTGTACAATTATTAGTTTTTATTCGTTTATTTCCTATGATATTAGTCTAACTATAAGAACTAGATTCCAAAACTTTCCCAAAGTTTAATCAGTAAAAATGGATGCATCTAAGCCACAACGAAATAGCCTTTTGCCCACATATCAAGCAAGTTTACAAGACTTGTTTAGTGATCAAAACATAATAGAAGAGAGCCAATTTTTAATCTCAAACTCAGCTACAGCAGAAAAATATCAAAACGAAGGAAATGAAAATCAGCCGTCAAATTCTCAACCTATTACTTTTCATGTAATATCTCCCTATGTGCAGTCTACCAGCGAAAGTTTTGACGAAGCCCTTCGAAATCTTTTGCGCGAATGGAAGGTAGAACACATTTATCATACTTGTATCCGTAAGATATTTGTACAATATTTACTTAAAATATAATATTAAGTCCTATAATAACATATGTATTTCAGAAAACCGTATTAATCTCACTGCGTTGAAATATATGACACCAGCTTATATGGACAAATTTCTTTCCATTTTTAATATCGACTTAGGAACACAAATAATTTTTTCTCATCACTTACATGCTTGGCAAATATCAACAAATACTACAGTCACTTCGGATTTGTCTTCATTGTCGCCTTATATTTCAAGCGGCAGTATTTTAGGTACAGATCTTACTGTCGAAAGGGATACTGACAACAGTACAAATGAGTTCGCATTGGATTTAAATTATGTACTAAATTCAACGTCGCAAGGGCGCTCAATATGTGAGTACTATAAAGCCAATTCCGAACTGAATTACGGCTGTAGGAGGATTATTTTGGATTTGATTGTAAACCATGTCATCAAGAATGACCAAATATGGGGTGTTAAAATAGCAGCACACATTGCAAAAAAAATTAAGCTTATGTTCCCTACCGAAGAAGAAGTAAGTTTATATATTTTATTCGTTATACAATATTATTAAAATCCCATTTTATTGGCTTTAATTAATCGGTTTTTAGAGTTTTTACAACATGAAAGAGCCTGGAAAATCTCCAATTGGTGCTCTATATATGAAATACTACAACATGCTCCGTAGACTTAAATCTTGTGGATTGCGAGAAAAACGCTCATATACCAAAAAAGATAATTTATTTGAAAATGAGTCATCTCCACCAGGTAATACATAAGATTAAATACTTAACGGTAATAAATGGTAGTTTTATTCTATTAAGAACCAGATGAAAACATCGCGGAAATATTAGTAATAATAGAAAAAGATAATTGTACGTGGGCAGAATTGGAAGAACACTGGATATCAACCAGCAAATATCGCGTCTCCCAAATTGGGCACATTGATTCGACAACAGAAATACTTAGTAAATGGAAACATTTTAAAAGAAATATGGGATTCAAATTGGTAAGAATGGCTTGTTTGCTATTGATATAAATATCTTATTTCATTTATGTATTTCAGATTGACATTGATTTCAAGACATTGTACCCGAACGCAGGAAGTTTAGTGAACACCTTTCAAAATTTCATCCCCTCAGTAATGAAAATTATAGATGACAAAGTAAAGGATACTGAGTGTATACATATTATGAACCAATTTAAACAACTTGAACATGTAACGGAAAGTATGTATTCTATTAATGAATCATAATGTTTTTATAATCGTAATTATGTAGATACCGGCACGTCTTGTATTCTATATCTACTGCACGCCGTACTTATTCCAACATCAAGAGAAACCGTCCTCCAAAGCAACAAAAAGCGCATCATCAGATATTCGATTAAAGATTCTCAGAACGCTTTTTTGTTAGTTGGAAGTACTCCCTCCGAATTAGAGGAAAAGCTTCATAAAATACTAACTCAAAAGCAGGCCATTCAACCATTTATCATGTTCACAGGCTCCATCATAAATCCAAAAGACATAATGGTCTATTTCGATGGTATCAGATATAAATTTACGTCCTTTGTACAAGCAGTAGACATATGTTTTAAAATATTTATGTTATTTAATTTGAAATATCCGTTAGCATCAATATTAGTATGGACATTCATACAAAAATTTTTTTATAAATTAACTACAAGTAATGACAAGAACCATCCATCATTGAATATGTTAATCTCTTCTCTTAAAAATTAATTAATCAAAATGAACTTTTGTTAACTAATACAGAACAAAATAAAATAAAAGGTATGAGTCTTATTAGTTTCCCTAAACAATCTGAGAAAAGTAAAAAATTTTACTTTGTATAAATGTCACGGTATAGTTTTCCAGAAATTTTGGATATTTCGCAAATATATATGTAACTCTAGCTATTAAAAACTACTATATTTCGTCAATTTAAGTAATTTAAGAGGAGAATACACCTACTTTGCGCTTCATAGATAAGAAAAATTGCCTTTAGCCTTATACCTATCGTTATTATTATTATCTATTTTGTTTTGAAATAAAGTTTTATTTAAGTTTATCTGGAAAATGTTTGTGCTTTTCATTCAATAATGAGTAAAGTTTTCAGGTTTATAAGCTTGTGAATAGCTTTTAATATATTTTTTGATAGTTATTTTTTCATTTAAAAAGATTATTTTAAAAGTTTTTATTTTATTCATCTTGACCCTTGAAAATTTGTATGCATTCAAGAACTGTATATCTTTGCACCCGAATTATTCGAAAAGAGGATTTTTATTTACATATATGATAGACCAATATCTATTTAAATACAGCATAGATATTATTCTATCATAAAAAAAAAATCTCGGTTCATATGATAGCATGCACATTTTGGAGGAGTCTAGGTGAATAAAATAAGTTTCTAAACAAATTTTACAAATGAAAAAATATCAATCAAAACACAAATGAGCGTTTTGTGATATCCACAAATTCACTTTATCATTTTGAAAATATTATTTTCCCCTTGACAATTATTCACAATTAAATCCGCAAATTCCCGTTATCATTTCGAAAATATAATTTTCCCATTGACAATTATTCACAATTAAATCCACAAATTCCCGTTATCATTTCGAAAATATAATTTTCCAATTGACAATTATTCACAATTAAATCCACAAATTCCCGTTATCATTTCGAAAATATAATTTTCCAATTGACAATTATTCACAATTAAATCCACAAATTCCCGTTATCATTTCGAAAATATTATTTTCCAATTGACAATTTATTTGGATATTGAAAAATATTAAAATGTAAAAAAATATTTTCATATTGAAGATTTTTGTAACATTGCCAAAACAATTGTTATTTTAAAAGGTACTTCCTTTTGACCCCATATTGACAAGGGATTTTTCAATCTAATATGCATTTTTTTCAGTATGATCGTTAAATTTCTCTCAGTGAGTGAAGTAGCTATGAGATGTAGACTAATTGATTTTTTTTTTGCGTCAACTACACTGGGTGCCGCAGATCGTCTCAAAATCTGCAAGTGTTGTGATCCCAAAATCACATCATATTCATATTCATTACTTACCCTCAATGGATTTTCTAAACAAAAGCATAAGCATCATTATTGTGGTCCCAAAATACCACACCATGCATATTACAATAGATTTCCCTAATATGCACAAATTTCTAAAATTACATACCAGGCATATTCATAATTACTTACCGTCATAAATTTCTTCTCACATAATTAGCCCACTTGCATAAAAGACTTACTTGACATTTTAGTGCACACATAACTCACGGAGTTATTGTGTTTCACTTTGCTTATCGCTTGAAATTTCAAGAGCAAGATCAAATTATAAGACCCAAGCACATGTCTTGCCTAGCCCTATCTTTAAATTTTTGCTTTTTATCTGATTGGTCAGTTAAACGCGCCAATGACGAAAAGTTTTTGACGCGGGGGCGTCAGCTAATTCGGAAATAAAGATTTGTTTCAACGTTAAACCCTAGACACACAGCACGAACTAATGAATCATTTGTACTAACTATTCATTAAAATGCCGTGTGTCAAATAGTATATGTCATTATAGCTCGAAAATCAGATGATAATGAAGTACACTAATGAAGTGTTTTCCTCCTTCAATGAGGAAAAATGTGCTAGATTTGGCATATAATGTAAATCTGGAGCTCCGCTGTGCATCTGCCGATTTGAAAAATAAGAAGAAGAAATGCAAAGAAATGCAAATCACAATTTATATTATTAATATTTTTTTAAATAAAATGTGTTTCTCATTTGGAAATTGTTAAATTGAAAATAAAATAAATGAAAACAAAGTTTATCACGTTAATTCGATCCATATTGCTTCTTTAATGTGATAAGTTCATCAAAACCAGTTTGACAGCACAACTTAATTAAAGAAATGGCTGTGTGTCCGCAGTTTATAATGAATCATTATAGACTAATGAGTCGTTAGTTATTTCTTCATTAAGAGTGCTGTGTGTCTAGGGCATTAGAGAATTCGAAGTTCAGGATCGACACTCTTAAAGTGCACACGCGGGCTCGAGATAGTCGTAGTCCAGCAAGTTTAATTTAATTTGTCATTTATTACAAAAAACTGTGTTTTAATAAAATGGTTTTATTTTTAACAAAAGTGTAAAATTAAAGAAATTTAATATAAATTTTAAACTTCGTAACCAGAAGTGTTTGACTATCCCTTATAAAGGAAAATCCTACCTGAATTTTCCCCTAAGTCGCTCTTCTCCAAAAAGGAAAGCTCGGCGACAATTGAGTTACAACACAAGCCTCGCGAAAATAGCTCTGGTCCTGGTGTCGCCATTTATTAATATTTGTCGATAATAATTTTTTGTTTACTTAAATATATGCTTAATAACTTCCTTGAATATTATTATTCTATTACCTTTTCTAACATAAAAAAAAAAAATTGTAAAAAAAACGATTAGGCTGTTACAGTGGTTTTACCCCTTAAGGCAACCTGAAACTGCTTCCTTGGTATCAAAAAAGTTAGAGAAGATGAATACGAAAAGAGCAGAAAATTGCAAATATGAAAACGGTGGTGCAACTGCTAACTAAGACAAGGCGAATATATCCTGTGAAAAGGAATAAAAGCATTCGCTAGGGATGGGATATGCTATAGAAAGGTAAGACTACTTCAAAAAATTTCCTGTATAGAGCTGACAGTATTTGTAAATATGGAACCAATGAGCACGTTACCTACGATGAGGAAATTTCGTTGTAAGTTGCTACTAAGGTTACTATTTGATTTTATGTTTTTAGTAATCCCCTTTTTTCTTGTCTACCATAAGATTGTAAAGTCGAGGCCCCATTTATTTGTTATGCAGGACGGAGAGTTTTACTTATGCGTTATTGTTGATACTAATGACGTATAATTTTCAAATACATATATTTAAATTTCCTCTTATTCTCGTTTAATTGACCAACACGTGTTACTTCTGACAAGATGGCATTTTTACCTATTTTGACTAAAGTTTGCGTGATAACTGGCAAATATTTGGGTAATTTCATAGGAAATTGATCTAAATTGGTAAAAGTAAATAATTCTAAGGAAAAATTGCTGGCATCATATCTCTTGTCGCCTTCACATGCAACCATATTTTCCAAGAAAGAATAATCAAAAATGTTCCAGGATGCATACGTCACCACAACAAAACATGAGCGCGAATATTGTGCAACATATACTTATTGTTAGTCCGATAAATTTCGTTACTCGCACGTTTTTCTGTTCCTTGCCAGAGAAATGTTGCATGTTGCAGAATCTGAATAATCGGACTCATGTTACTGGATATAGCAATGTATCCACCCACAAGTAACAATTTTAGTTTTAACATAGTCTACATAACGTTTTCTATACTATTTCTAAAAAAGGCATTAAGTCAAACCAACAATGACCATAAAAAACCTCTTATAAAACTAAAAGGGACCCAAACTACATTAAGCCTTCACGGCCTATTTTTAAAACCGTATAAAGCCTTGTTGGTTTTATTTGAATTACTCTTTGCGACGATTTGCAGTCCTCTATAAAAATGTTTGATAAAACTGTTAATGAAATGAAAAAAGCATTATTTCAACTCATCGAACTCTCCCCACAATGTTATCCAAACTATCATAAAACTATTCTTTACACCTTTTTTAATATAAAAAGGCATTAAAAATACTGTTTCAGCAAATCTTTTAAACTTGAAACTTCAAAATAGAAGTGATCATTAAATGCATAATTACCCTTACAGAACCAAATACATTTATAGGTTCCAATTTATAATATTTAATAGAATTTTATTTATGTGTGTAAATACAGGGTGTTTCCTCGGAGGAGATCAATAGAGCAGGGGGTGATAGTACTCACCTAGTCGAACCAAAAATTGCATGACGAGGGCTGGGGGGGGGGGCAATATCAGCCGTTTAGGATTTACAGGGTGATTAAGAAAAAAATATAGTTTTTCAAAAAACGCTCTGTATGCATGAGCGCCGTCAGTATGGTGCGAGGTGGTGTCGTTCATCTATTTATTTAGAGAAGCATTAAAATTCAATTTTTCAATGTTTCTTCATTTTTATTAAATACGTGGCTTCTCTGCAAACTTATACACTACTTCGCTTACGAAATCTTCATTACCAACAGACTTATCGTACATAAGCCCGGAATCGTTGTTCGAACACAAGTCTCCACTCAATGTGCTAAAACCTTTGGCGTTTTCTAATAAATTAATGTATTCAATTTTTGATGTATCTAAGTTTTTTTTTCATGACTTCATCAATAAAGTTTTCCAACAAAGATGTTCCAAAGAAGTCCTCCATTTTTGAAACAATTTTTATGAGCTCTTGCTTTGTTAACAATTTCATTTCGCGGGAGTGAAGCTGCAGTAGTGCAGAAAAACATTCATTGAATATATAATAATGGAATCTAAATAAGGAATGAATATTGATCTTCTATAATATTCTTCCACAGAATATGCTCGTTGATTTGACTGGTGTGTCATTCGCTTCACTAAGCGTGACAATACCAGTACGTCGCAACAAGTTGAAATTTCCTGAAGAATTAGGGAAAATTGTTATTCTAACTTTTCCCTATGGCAATTTAAAATTTTTACTAAGTTGCCAATTTCTTCATTTATAGGTAAAGTTGAATACCCTGCAACTGATCAGTGATGAGTTCTAATATAGACGAACTATGTGCGGAGCTACAACAAAAATACTACTAGCTATTGCAACGTGAAGATGGTGTACCCAGTAACGTATCTAGGAGAGGGCAGTGGGGGCGATCCGCCCGGGCAGCACATATTTTGGGGCGGCATTTCTTATATTTCTGTGTACATTGTTTAAAAATAAAAATTAATAACATAATGTTGTAATTCACAGAATCTGTAATAAGTAAATAGTCCTTATCGACGTTGAGATTCTTAAGCTTAATCACGTATGTAAACAAATATCAGTTTTTAATACTATCTTTGACGTTATTCTCGTTCTTGTAAACAGAGCCCAAATCGATCATGGACATGACCAATATGGAAGAGGAACGCTGTTGCAATTAGCAACCGAAATAAGATTATATATAATAAAAAATATATAAATATATAAAAAAAAATACAAACAATATAGTTTGTAAAAATATAAACCAATATATAAATTTAAAAAGTATATAAGAATGCATATACATACCTCCAGTGGACCAATCTGTGCCACTTTTCGAATTTTTACTTACAAGTAAAAAGTATATATGCAGCAGCCAGGCTGTTGAACATTCCTAACATTTACCATAAAGATGTGAGGTGTTCCAGGTCTTACTATATTTAAACATAGCAGCATGTATACATATACACCAGTCTAATTGAAATCTCATGTAAGATTTCGAAAAAAGACGACCTTTTAAGGAACACCTTGGTAAAGTTGAATGTAAACATTCAGCCACTCAAAGATTTGAATTTCTGTCCACGCAAGGACTAGAATATGCTGTAAACACCAGCAAACATAGCTAAAAATTAAAAATTAAAACAAAATCACTAGTTTGACCAAACCAAAAGCAAACAACTTTTAAAAAAAGGAATCACTTAGCTTGTCATCTGCAATATCCAGTGCAGGGTTTCGTTGCAGGACGTAAATGTCCTCACGAATAACCATAATACAATTCACTTGTACTTTATACATGATAAAAACAATAAATATACCATTGAACGAAAACAAAACACATCACGAACAGAAATAAAATTTTCACTCAATGACAAATGTCAAAACCACAACATTTAAATTGTGGCGCCCCCGTCATCTCAAAATCGTAAAACTCCCACAGCGCCGTGGTGAACTTGCGCAAAGTTGGAAACAATAGCCAGCAACTAAGCGAAGCCACAGAACAATGGGCGGCAGCTGGCCCCAACCATATAAAAAGGGGGCGATTTCAGAAGAAAAATCACTTGTTGCTCGGTATTTCACCAGTAGAGTCAGCTAGCTGGACCATTGCCACTAGCATTTTTTTTCTGCCCACTTATCCTCAAATTTTTTGTAGGGTTATTCCCACAACCATCTTCATACACAGGTAATAAAATAGAAATTTTTTTTGGGATATTACCAGAAATTTTCTATTTAGTAAAAAACAACACTACTGAAATATAGAATAAATTCAAGATTTTGGGATATTACCAAATTAAGAATAGACTTCTATAATTTCAGATATTTTTTCGTCATAAAAAAGGGAAAATATTCTGGGATATTACCAGAGAATTTCTCATTTAAAATTTTTTTTATACTGAGATTGGAGAGTTAATTCGCAGTTTTGGGATATTACCAAGCTAAGAATAAAATTCTGCAATCTAAGTTATTTTTGTCTCATCTTTTTTTGTAACTAACTATTCAACAAAGTTGATTTGGGAAATATCCAATTGACTAAGGTTAACGTACAAGGTTTCACAAAACATTTCATTTCGGGATATATCCAAGTGAAGTGTGGCAGGAAACTTAAGTCAATCGGGAAATCATTAGTATTGGGCGATTTCCATACTAATTAGAAATCCCGGTCAATATCTAGGCTAAGTCAGCGGCAAAATCCCTTGGGATATTTCCAGGGATTTTTTTTGTTGATTTGGTTTCGGATTCAGGAAAGGGACAATATCGTGGTATTGAACCTTTTGGGAGATTTTCAAGGGTTCAATCCAGAAACCAGAATTAGGTCAAAAACAGGTACAGGGATTAGCTACAACATTCAGGGTTGAGTATACCACAGAAAATCAATAAGTATAAAACTTACTAACCTTTTTTTGTTTCAAGAGGATATTAATTAACGCCTTTTTTATATATTGAATTTTCTGAAAGAATTTGAATTGCTATTCTTTTTTTGCGCTTTATTAATTTGTTCATTTCTCTCATTGCAGATAATTAGCAATAAGTAGAAATTAAGAGTGAAATTAATAATTAAGATTTTTTTGAATTACTTTATTTTTGTTAATTTTATTGTTTTTTTTATTTTTTTGAATTTAATTATTTATTTGTTAAAATATTGTTAGGTTTAAGATCACGCAATAAACGTATTAAGAGCAGGTTAATCTTTCAATCAGCAATTTACCTAGTTTATTACTTCCATTTTTTATTTTACATTTAATTTTTTATGTACAGCCATAGGAGCTGTAACATTGGTCCTTCAAAGCCGAATAAACCGGTAGCATAATACGTTTATTGAGTGTTCAAACTATAACATAACAATATAAAAATATATAGCAATTCAAATTTTTCTTTGTATCTGGTGAAGGAAAACTAAATTAAAATGGAAGCACTTATAAAGAGACAAAGGGCTTTCAAAAAAGTTTTAACTCATGCTGTCTCTAATTATGAAGAGAGAGTAGGTTCAGGGCAACAGTTAACTAAAGGTTATCTGAAGCAAAGAACCCGAAGCATTGAGGATTTGTGGGAACAATTTTTGACTAATCATCAAAAATTATTCGTAGAGTTTGAGGAAACAGCACTCAACGACTAGTTTGAGGAAACAGCACTCAACGACTACGAAACTAGCCATGTTTTTGAGGAATGCGAAGGAGTATACTTCGGATTCTTAGGGGAGCTCCAAGAACAGCTATCAAAGCTTCAAGAGCTCCAAATGCCAAAGGTAACTAAACCAGAGGCAAGTGTAATCAATGACCACAAAACGGAAATAAAATTGCCTAGCATTGAAATTCCGAAATTTGATGGTGATTACACTAAGTGGAGATCTTTCCACGATATGTTTGAATCTTTGATTCACAAAGATTCTCAAATTCCCTTAATACAAAAGTTGCACTATTTAAAGTCCAATCTATCTGGAGAGCCAGAAAGGATATTGCGACAATACGATGTAACTAGTACTAATTATCAACCAGCTTGGGCAGAGTTGACACAAAGATACAATAATAAAAAGGTATTAGTGTTCACACAACTCAAAGCCTTATTTAATCAAGCTATAGTAAAAGGTGAACATGAAAGTAGCCTGAAAAATTTACATGATAAAACAAAAGAATGTTTACATGAATTGGAATCCCTTGGAATAGGTACAAAGACCTGGGATCCAATAATTATTTTTATAATAACACAAAAACTACCTATGGAAACTCGAACTCTATGGGAACAATCAATTTCCAAGAGTACAGAGATGCCAGAGTTAAAGGAAATGTTTTGTTTCCTAGAATCTCGCTTCCGAACTTTGGAAGCTATTAACCCTAGTAAGGTGAGTTATGTTGCCATGAACAAACATGGACAAAATAAGTCATTAAACTATCACGTCAACGAACAATATGGTTGCGTGGTATGTAAGGGAGACCATCGCATACAAAACTGCGATGATTTCCGACGGCATAATATTGACACTCGTCGGAAGATCCTGTTGAAGCATAATATTTGTTTTAACTGTCTACAAAGACATAATGGATCTTGTACGATGAGTAAAAGGTGCCTGGTGTGCAAAGGAGAACATACAATCCACAAATGCACACAATTTAAACAAAAGGGTTTTAATGCAAAACGTGAACTTGTGATAAAGAACAAGCTTTGCACAAATTGCTTAAAACCACACAACAAAGAAGCATGTCCAAATAAAAATGGATGTTTCAAGTGTGACAAGCGTCATCACACATGGCTTCATGAAGACAAAAACATGTCTTCAAACAAGCCAAGGGCTGTTGAGACCATACAATCAAGACAGTCAGAAAATTCTGTCCCATCAACTTCGGCAAATGCTTGTTCAAATAAACAGAAAGCCACACAAGCACTATTAGCTACGGCTATAGTACATGTTAGGGACAGAAGTGGGATAACAATTCCCATGCGGGCTTTGGTTGATCTAGGATCACAAAGTTCCTTTATAACCGAAGCGGCTGTTCAATCCTTACAACTGAAAGGCGTGTCAACGTCACTTCAAATTACCGGATTGGGATCTACACAAGTGGCAAAGGCAAACAAAGAAGTGTCTGTCCATGTGAGATCAGCCACCTCAGTTGATTTTGAAATCCCATTGCGGGCTTATGTTATTAAGAAGATAACTAATATATTCCCACCAACACACATAAGGTCTTCTGATTGGACTCATATAAAAGGCTTGCCTTCAGCAGACCCAGAGTTCCTAAAAGCAGGGAAAATAGACCTGTTGTTAGGTGTGAATACCTATGCAAAAATTCTATGCAAGGGAATTAAAAGTGGACCTGAAGGGACCCCCATAGCACAGAATACAAAGCTAGGGTGGATTCTTTTCGGAGAAACAACAGCACCACGAAATCAAGTGGACAAAAATGAAATTTTTTCTGCATTTACCACAAGTAGTGCTGATGACTTAGCACAGCTAAATATGCAAGTGCGGAAATTTTGGGAATGGGAAGAGCTCAACCCAAAACGTAAACTCACTAAAGAAGAAGAGCAATGCGAGCAATTCTTCAGTGAGAATCATAAACGCCTGGATAATGGCAGTTATGAAGTGAAGCTGCCATTCAAAGCAGGCAAGGTTCCCGAGCTTGGGGAATCAAAGATAATGGCGTTAAAAAGATTCGCTCAACTCGAGAAAAAATTCGAGCGAGCTGCCGACATACGGGCTGAATATCATAAATGTATTCAAGAATATTTAGACCGGGGGCATATGTGTAAGGTAAATAAAACCAAACAAAATGCGAATACCTAGAGGTATTACTTACCCCATCATGCTGTTTTTAAGGACAGCACTACTACCAAATTAAGAGTAGTATTTGATGCTTCCGCAAAGTCATCAAACGGGAGAAACCTCAACGAACAAATGTTGACAGGTCCCACATTACAACCAAAGTTGTACTCAACATTGCTAAAATGGCGTGTTCATAGATATGCAGTGACTGCCGATATAGAGAAGATGTATCGAATGATTAAGATACATAAGGATGACCAAAAGTATCAGACAATACTTTGGCGAAGTAGTGAAGTTGAGCCAGTAGAAGAATACGAACTCAACACCGTAACATTCGGCACTACGGCAGCTCCATATCTAGCAATAAAAACACTGCAGCAATTAGCCAAGGATGACAAAGAAGAGTATCCTAAGGCGTCAGAAATTGCAATGCAGGATTTCTATGTTGACGATCTGCTAACAGGTGGAAATACCATAGCAGAAGTCAAACAAACCCAAAAGGAGCTAATAAAGCTATTAAAGGGAGGAGGATTTAACCTCCGGAAATGGGCAGCTAATCATGATGAAATGCTTGATTGGTTACCTAAGGAAGAAATAGAGCTAGAGTTGCCATTAAAATTTGAAGATGACAACCAAGTCAAAGCTCTAGGAATCCAGTGGCATCCAGCCACCGACAATTTCATGTTTGCCTTCAAGGCTTCAGAATTTGAAGCAGAAGCCACAACAAAAAGAAAAATTTTGTCACAAGTAGCAAAGCTATTCGACCCTTTAGGTTGGATAGCTCCCTGTGTAGTTTTGGCAAATATTATCATCCAGAAATTATGGATGCATGGATGTACCTGGGACGAAATAGTCCCAGAAGAATTTAGCGAGGAATGGAAGAAGTTCAAGATACAGCTGCCTCACATATTAAAAATAAAAATTCCTCGCTGGATACATACCAAGCAAGACAGAGACAACTGTCAACTGCATGGATTTTGCGACGCATCAAATTCAGCGTACGCAGCTGTCGTCTACATGAGAATTCAAGACAATGACGGCAAAATAAAAACAACATTGCTCGTGTCAAAAACTCGAGTCGCTCCCGCAAAACCAATTACTCTGCCAAGACTTGAGTTAAGTGGAGCAGTATTGTTAACTAGACTACTAAGTCAAGTTCGAGCTGACATGCATATGAGTAAAGTCAGCAGTTTTTCATGGAGCGATTCAAAAATCGTATTGGCCTGGATATCAGGTCATCCAAATAGATGGAAAACATATGTGGCAAACAGAGTTACCGAGATACAAGAAGGTAACCTAAATAATACGTGGGGATATGTACCTACAAAGGATAATCCTGCTGACATGGCATCACGAGGTCTAATGCCAATGAGCATTCAAGACTGTGAGCCATGGTGGACAGGTCCTAGTTGGTTAAGGCAGCCAAGCCAACCTAAATAATACGTGGGGATATGTACCTACAAAGGATAATCCTGCTGACATGGCATCACGAGGTCTAATGCCAATGAGCATTCAAGACTGTGAGCCATGGTGGACAGGTCCTAGTTGGTTAAGGCAGCCAAGCCAAGACTGGCCACAAGATAAGAGCCTTAGCAGAGAGACGTCTTACGAATTAAAGACAGTAAAAGCTCTTGCAATGCAAAAAAACGAAGGGCTCGAAACAATAATTGAGAGATTCTCGTCATACAAACGATTGTTGCTTGTCACTGCACAATGTCTCCGATTCGTCCATAATTGTAGACATAAAGAAGAAAGGAGCATTGGCAGATTGACACCAGCTGACATAGAAACAGCCAAAATAAGAGTAATCCAGCAAACACAACAGCAAGAATTTGAAAATGAATTCAAGCAGTTAAAAGCTGGAGAAAATTTAAATAAAAATAGCAAAATAATAGGGCTTTGCTCATTTTTAGACAAAGATTCAGTCTTGAGAGTAGGTGGCAGGTTGCAAAATTCAGACCTGCCAATCTCAACACGACACCCAGTAATATTACCCAAAGATCATCATTTAACTAATTTAGTGATTGATCACTACCACAAAGAAACTTTGCATGGTGGACCACAACTGGTCCTAAATACCATACGAAGTCAGTTTTGGATCATTAATGGAATACACGCCGTTAAAAAAAGGATTCATCTCTGTGTAATATGTGTTAGGCATCGCGCTGCAACACAACAGCAGCTCATGGGCACTCTACCCAGTCTTCGGGTGTCACAGGCATACCCATTTGAGAATACGGGGTTAGACTATGCTGGTCCTATTGATGTCAGAACCACAAAATATCGGGGATCCAAAACTTATAAAGGATACCTATGTTTATTTGTGTGTATGGCAACAAAAGCCATACACATCGAAGTAGTCTCCGACTTAACGTCTGAAGCCTTTCTCGCAGCATTCAAAAGATTTGTTGCAAGAAGAGGTTTATGTGCTAACATATATTCCGATAATGGAACAAATTTTATTGGGGCAAACAAAATTCTTCAGCAAGAATATAAAAAAGCAATCGCTGAAGTAAGTGAACTAGCAGCTCACAGTACTGCAGCCATGGGGATCAAATGGCATTTTATACCTCCTGCAGCTCCACATCAAGGTGGACTTTGGGAGGCAGGTGTAAAAAGTATGAAACACCATTTGCGTCGAATTCTAGGTTCAACAACCTTAACAATAGAAGAATTAAATACATTAGTTATTCAAATAGAAGCATGTCTCAATTCCAGACCGCTGCACGCTATTACTGCGGATCCAGAACAACTGGAAATTCTCACTCCAGCTCACTTTCTAATAGGAAGACCCCTACTAGCTGTACCAGAGCCCACCCAAGAAGAGTCAAATATGCACCTTCTAAGACGATGGAAGCTGATTCAGCAACTACGTCAACAATTCTGGAAAAGATGGTCAGCAGAATACTTGACCGAATTGCAGAAAAGACAAAAGTGGAATACACCACAAAATAATATTAATATTGGTCAAGTTGTCGTCATTAAAGATGAAAAACAACCACCAACAAAATGGGTGTTGGGGCTCATTGAAGAGCTACACTCTGGTAAGGACGGCAGAGTTAGAGTGGTGTCTGTAAAAACAGCAAACAATATTTTGCAAAGACCCATTCAAAAAATTTGCCCCTTACCAGTCAATTTGCAATAAAGGTGTAAAGGAAGTAAGTTGTGATGTCCGTAAATGTTTGTATACGTCAAGTTTGATGCATGTATGGGTCCTGGCCATATATTTCTATTTTTAAATATTAACCAAATAATGCATAAAACTTTTCCGAAGTATTAAAATAGGTCAAAGAATGGAGATGGAAGACATCTTAGACGTAATATACGATGGGCTGATGAACGAGCTTGAGACGACGTGGGCAGAATTGGCAGATACTGCAACAGTCGAATGGGCGATCACACCATTGCCTCCGACACCACCGCTGCCAAGTATGCCAGACCTCAACACGCCGCCTAGAGAGGCAGAGTTCCAGTTTAAGATGCCTCTGCCTCCGAAGCAACCAAGATCCAGCAGTCCAATTCACGTGGACAAAGTCATAAGCGACATAAAGGACTTGGACACCTCACCAAAATTGACCACACAGCTACCCCTCAAGACCCAAAATCCCAAAACATCGCTCGAGAAAAAGTATGATGTCTATACGAACGACGGGCAACACATAAGCATCGAGTTCGAGGAATTGCAATCAATTCCGTGGGAACGCATCCGCAAATCGAAAAGGATGCGATATAATTTATTTTTAAAAGACGGCGCGTCCATTAGACTACGATTGGTTAAAAACAAAGTCGTCTGGTACAATTATCATTGGCCGAAACCAAAGGTAAGCGCTCGTGCAATTTTTCAAACAAAACATGATCCAGTCATTTGGTTGATGCACAAGGAGTGCATCAACGGGGCCGGAAGTTGTTGCAATTAGCAACCGAAATAAGATTATATATAATAAAAAATATATAAATATATAAAAAAAAAATACAAACAATATAGTTTGTAAAAATATAAACCAATATATAAATTTAAAAAGTATATAAGAATGCATATACATACCTCCAGTGGACCAATCTGTGCCACTTTTCGAATTTTTACTTACAAGTAAAAAGTATATATGCAGCAGCCAGGCTGTTGAACATTCCTAACATTTACCATAAAGATGTGAGGTGTTCCAGGTCTTACTATATTTAAACATAGCAGCATGTATACATATACACCAGTCTAATTGAAATCTCATGTAAGATTTCGAAAAAAGACGACCTTTTAAGGAACACCTTGGTAAAGTTGAATGTAAACATTCAGCCACTCAAAGATTTGAATTTCTGTCCACGCAAGGACTAGAATATGCTGTAAACACCAGCAAACATAGCTAAAAATTAAAAATTAAAACAAAATCACTAGTTTGACCAAACCAAAAGCAAACAACTTTTAAAAAAAGGAATCACTTAGCTTGTCATCTGCAATATCCAGTGCAGGGTTTCGTTGCAGGACGTAAATGTCCTCACGAATAACCATAATACAATTCACTTGTACTTTATACATGATAAAAACAATAAATATACCATTGAACGAAAACAAAACACATCACGAACAGAAATAAAATTTTCACTCAATGACAAATGTCAAAACCACAACATTTAAATTGTGGCGCCCCCGTCATCTCAAAATCGTAAAACTCCCACAGCGCCGTGGTGAACTTGCGCAAAGTTGGAAACAATAGCCAGCAACTAAGCGAAGCCACAGAACAATGGGCGGCAGCTGGCCCCAACCATATAAAAAGGGGGCGATTTCAGAAGAAAAATCACTTGTTGCTCGGTATTTCACCAGTAGAGTCAGCTAGCTGGACCATTGCCACTAGCATTTTTTTTCTGCCCACTTATCCTCAAATTTTTTGTAGGGTTATTCCCACAACCATCTTCATACACAGGTAATAAAATAGAAATTTTTTTTGGGATATTACCAGAAATTTTCTATTTAGTAAAAAACAACACTACTGAAATATAGAATAAATTCAAGATTTTGGGATATTACCAAATTAAGAATAGACTTCTATAATTTCAGATATTTTTTCGTCATAAAAAAGGGAAAATATTCTGGGATATTACCAGAGAATTTCTCATTTAAAATTTTTTTTATACTGAGATTGGAGAGTTAATTCGCAGTTTTGGGATATTACCAAGCTAAGAATAAAATTCTGCAATCTAAGTTATTTTTGTCTCATCTTTTTTTGTAACTAACTATTCAACAAAGTTGATTTGGGAAATATCCAATTGACTAAGGTTAACGTACAAGGTTTCACAAAACATTTCATTTCGGGATATATCCAAGTGAAGTGTGGCAGGAAACTTAAGTCAATCGGGAAATCATTAGTATTGGGCGATTTCCATACTAATTAGAAATCCCGGTCAATATCTAGGCTAAGTCAGCGGCAAAATCCCTTGGGATATTTCCAGGGATTTTTTTTGCTGATTTGGTTTCGGATTCAGGAAAGGGACAATATCGTGGTATTGAACCTTTTGGGAGATTTTCAAGGGTTCAATCCAGAAACCAGAATTAGGTCAAAAACAGGTACAGGGATTAGCTACAACATTCAGGGTTGAGTATACCACAGAAAATAAATAAGTATAAAACTTACTAACCTTTTTTTGTTTCAAGAGGATA
The DNA here is from genome assembly GCA_963930735.1 of Dioctria linearis. Lineage (NCBI taxonomy): Eukaryota > Metazoa > Arthropoda > Insecta > Diptera > Asilidae > Dioctria > Dioctria linearis. The sequence continues at coordinate 80,548,836 of OZ005741.1, read as the reverse complement.
TTAATTAACGCCTTTTTTATATATTGAATTTTCTGAAAGAATTTGAATTGCTATTCTTTTTTTGCGCTTTATTAATTTGTTCATTTCTCTCATTGCAGATAATTAGCAATAAGTAGAAATTAAGAGTGAAATTAATAATTAAGATTTTTTTGAATTACTTTATTTTTGTTAATTTTATTGTTTTTTTTATTTTTTTGAATTTAATTATTTATTTGTTAAAATATTGTTAGGTTTAAGATCACGCAATAAACGTATTAAGAGCAGGTTAATCTTTCAATCAGCAATTTACCTAGTTTATTACTTCCATTTTTTATTTTACATTTAATTTTTTATGTACAGCCATAGGAGCTGTAACAAACGCATTTGTTATCTCATGGTGGTTGAAGCAAAGCTAACTTACGAACAAGCTAGGAAGTAAGAAGAGATTTCCTTAAGACTAGATTGCTTTTTAATTTCGTTTAAAAAAAGGTTATGTCTATAACAATAATTTCTTAGAATTTCGAGACTTTCTATACATGATATAAATGCATTTATTAATAGTTGTATTTACCCCCCCCCCCCCCCCCCCGCTTTTCGTTTCTGATATATGTATGTGTTATAGCTATATTGCTCACAAGCGGTCATTTTCACTGCTTGGGCAATTTACATTAATTAACACTTAGCCGACCGATCGGGCAGATCTCACACATTGACTTTAGCCCTTGTGTATAGAACTATGTAGTGATTGCGAAAATGCCTAATTGTTATAATATCAGATCACTCCACTTGTACCATTTTGAACAGTTATAAAGGGATAGTACGAAAGAGCGTACAGCCATTCTACACGAACCGATCACCTTGGAACCCGGCCATCTCCGATTTGGATAAAACTTTCACAATTTGTAAGGAATACCAAAATAGCTCACCCATTTTTTTGTGTTTTACCCTACCCCCCGCAAGGAAAGTTAGAAATTGCGTGATTTTACGATAAAGCAACATTTTTACAAAATCATATCATATAGAAAAACAAAGTGCTAGAAGTGCTCTATAGTGAATAATACTAATTTTTTGAAAAAAAAACTTTTATTAATAAAACTTTTTTTCGTCCAGTGCTGCTATATTTTTTTATAAAAAATGTGAAGCATTAAACTTCATTTGGTATTTGAATCGGAAAAATCGGTTGATCCGCTCTCAAGATAGGGTTTTTTGAAAATGACGCTTCATCGTAATATCACAAAATTTCTAACCGCCCTAGCGAGAGGGGAGGAAGTGGTAGAAGAAAACAAAAAATAAAAGTGATCTATTTTGGTATTCCCTACAAACTGTGAAAATTTCCTCCAAATCGGATATGGTCGGGTTCCAAGGTGATCGGTTTCATTATTGGTTGAATTATTACATGCGAGTGCGCGGATAAGCCTTTATTTTTTATCTTATTATAAAAAAAAATTTATTATATATTTTTAATTCTATGTTTTGTATAAAAAATATGTGAAATCGTTAAATGCAACCCAAGAACGGGTTGCCAAATTTAGTTCATTTTTGAACTCGTATTTCCTATTGCTATGAAACCAATATGCACCAAATTTCAGCTCTCTACATCGACATGAGAGCGCAGTGCAGTGCCCAAATAAATAGTTATAAACGAAATTTTTGCATGGAAACTCTACGAAGGAGTTGTCCGATTTGTCTCATTTTCGAACTTAATTTTACTTTTTTTTTTAAGCCCGCATACAAAATTTGAACTCTTCAGGTCGATGCGTTCTCAGGCAGTCGCTAAATATATAGTGAAAAACCAAAGTTTTGTATGGCAATACCAGGAAGGAGGTGCCGATTCCAATTTTTCTTTCCCTAAAAATCTTTTACGAACACAATAAAATCGGTCGAGTCGTTCTCATGGGATGATGTAACAAGAAAAAGCTCGGCGGACAGCGTAGTTGACTTCCCCGAGTGCGGTAGAAATCGTGTAGTTTACTGTGGCGCGCGCGGTTGGCTAAGTTTTGAATGAATTTTATTATCAAATTTCGTAAATTTTTTATATGCCTAGCCCACCCCTGTATTGCAATTTTATGATCAATGATATGACCAATAAACATTCATTTCTTCTTAGGAATTTACAGAAAATATTTCGGAAGATTTTTTATTTACTTTGGTGGTCGACTGGACTTATTTTCAGATACAATGCTTTCATGTGTGCCGTTGCCGGCCACCAATAATGCATACACATTCTAAAGCAAAAATGTCCAGTAAATTTCTGAGAAAAATTGAGGGCATCGTTGCTTGTAACTTTAAATAATATAAAATGACAGTAAATATTACTTTTAAATACATGTCTTCTCATTGCAGAAAGAAGTCATTTGTTTTTGGGACATTTAGGTATGTACAAAATTTCGGTCCTTCTATTATAAATGTTGATAAGTAGAAAAAGAAAGAAAAAAGAAGAAGAAAAAAATTAAGCACTCATTTAAGTTTTACAAAGAGAGACAAAAAATGTTGATTTTGATTAAGTTAGAAAGGGCGGCAAATTGTGGACCGCTCCAGGCGGAAAATTTGTGGAAATTTTATGGAGTTGCTTAAAGACCTAGAGAAAATTTTAAATCTTTGATTTCTCAAAAAAAAAAAAATTAATGAATTAGCTTCATTAATAATATCCCAAGAGGTTATAAGATTAAGTTTAATGGGGGATTGTGTGTAATGAAAGACCAGGCCAAGGAATATCTGTGGCGTTTTTCCAGAAGTACAGTAAGAATTTAATTTTAAGCAAACACTCTAACTTAACGACATAAAACATGTTTGCAGGGATGAAATTTATCTGACCTTGTAGGAAATCAATAAAATAACTTAATTTAAATGGAAAAATTACAAAATTATTCTCAGGTTAAATTGGTAAAACGACGACGCCAAACTGAAATTTCGCTAACCTTGACAGCACATTTTTCGTTGCGCGGATTATAAATTTGATGTGAATACACTTAATGAAAGTAAAAGATGATTTTAAAGATTTCTGAGCATCAGCGCATACTGTGATAAATTTTTTCGTGAATTCAGAATTTTATTCTGTTTTGCAACGGATTGAAAAGTATGAAAGAGAACTTTTACGAAATGTATACAAATATTGAAAAGACCTTTCACGAATACGCATAGTTTTTTCCATTTCTATGTACATAAATATTACCCATATTTTCATTTAGAAAAAATAAAATTACTACAATTTCCAAAAATCAGGTAGGTACTGTATTTTATATATAATTTCTATTTACAGAAAATTATAGCTTTTATTTCGTCTCTAATAATTTCTTTAGAAAAATGGCTTACTAAATTATTATTTATTTGAGTTAGTATTGTATTAAAATTGTAAGTATATTTTAATTTATTTTAAATAAAAATATTATTATAACGTATAACCGTAGATACACAAATTCTACGAAATCTCGGTAGTTCTATCTAATAATATAAGTAAAGTTAAGCATACACGTGTAAGATGAGTGTGCTGTTGGATCCATGAATGCAGACAAAACTATTCATTTAAGATAATTAAGCATAGCCATTAAGATTCCCTTTAACATGCAATAAAATAAATATATTTAGAATGTAGAAAACTACGCATTAAGTTTATGATCGATCCTTAAAAGGTTTAGAGGTAATTACTACCAGAAAATATAGAAATATAAAGAAAAAGGAAAAGGTGCAGAAGCAGGTACGATATGTTGTCGGATCCTGTGAAGACTTCTCCGAAAATTTTTGGATGAGGAGATCAGGGAAGCAGATTAAGAAATATGAATCGTCAGTATTCAAAAAATTGTTTTCAAGGAACAAGGAAGGAATATTGGAGTGTTAAAATAAAAATTGTTTAATTAAGATTGATAAAGAGTTTGATTACAGTTCAGAAGTGGGATAAAGTTCCCTAGTGTGATTAGTAATTTAAGCCTTTTAAAGTGCCACAAACCTAGTGAAATTACTGATTTAGACTTTCAAAAGAGTTGTAGAAGATATACATATATATTTATATAATAAATTCAGCCGAAGTTGGGATGGGCCGTGAAAAACGAAAACGGTCGCAGTCATCCGAAATAAGGGATCGTGCTCGATATCGTGAAAGACGATATAGTGATTCAAGATCCGAACGTGAAAAGAGTAAAAATAATTTCAAGAAGGGTCGAACGTCGTTCCTTCTCACAACAAGCAACTAGCTCCAATTTGCTTGAACGCGGAAAGAATAGAACGCCTAGAACGTTTAATGGAAACATTTATAAGAAGACAAACAAGAAGCGTAGAAGAAAGACAAGTGCGGTATAATATGAGAAGTGATTGCATACCGGAATTTGAACCAATAAAACCCAATTTGAGTGCAAACCAATGGTTAGACAAAATTGAACAACTGGCTGGAATCAACAACTGGGATGAAAAAACTGTTATCCACCACACGCAAAACCCGCTTATCAGGGCTAGCAAGGAATTGGTATAATAACTTAAGTTCTTATGAGAGAACTTGGAGGGAATGGAAAGATTTAATCAAAAGGTCCTTTCCTGAGCATCACGATTTTGCCTCTTCCTGGCGAAAGCTTGTTAGCCGCGCAAAGCAAGTAGATGAAAGTATGACGGAATACTACTTCGCGAAAATGAACTTAATACAAGCATGCAAAATAACCGGAAAAGACGCTGTTTCCTGTTTGATAGATGGCTTAAAAAACTCAACAGCTCAAACCAGTGCAAGAGCGGGCCGATATAATTCACCAGAGCAGCTATACAGTGAATTTTAAGGGGGTGTAAATGCGCCTGAGAAATACAGTTACAAGTGTTCGAGTAATAACTCAAAGAATTTTTCTAAGAAATTGGAAGTGAAAAGTTTTAATACACGCACAAAAGTAAACGAATTAGATAAATATGAAGCAGTTAAAACAATCAAGTGTTTTGCTTGCAACGAAATGGGACACATATCAACCAATGCAAAAAACCCAAAGTCGAATGTAAAAATTGTCATCGCATGGGACATGATATGAGTCAGTGTAAGAGAGCAATTGCAAGTACAAGTGCACACGTGAACTGTACCCAAAACAATCACGTGGACAAAAAGGAATGCTACTTTGTAGATTGTGAAGTGAACCAAGAAAAGCTACGCGAATACTTCGATACGGGTTGTTGCGCCGTTTTATTAAAAGAAAAGGACGTTCGAGACATGAAAATTGCAGTTGAGCCGTGTTCATTGTGATCGGACAAACATTTTTGAATAATGCAGATATCAGTGTAGTGATTCAAGGTGATAATATCAGAATTTTTAATAAAAATTATACAACTCTTCCCCAAATCGATTCCCTGCCGCCAGCAAAAGTTGATGTTTGGATAAAAGAAGCTCCTGTTATTCCTCCAAAGAACGTTGGATTCATTGAAATAGAGACAGAACAGGAAGGAGATATTTATGTGGAGCTGCAGCTGCGACCAGTACCTAACGCAGAGTACTAGATAGGCAGATATGTCACAAGTGGGCAACAAGGAAAGCTTTTGATCGCAAATGTCTCCAGCGTTCCTGTCAATATAAAATGAAATCAACTAATGGCGAGAGGAGTACGTTGCAAGGATGACAAGTCAAAATTGGTGAGTGTATCTAAAATTGATGTTAAAAAAACAAATTCCTTTCGAATGCAAGATATTGATTATCAATTACATAAAAATCTTGACATATTAACAAAAGAAAGGCTCTTCGAAATTCTCAATCGTTTTCGTCACTGCTTTGCAAATAACTAACGGAATTTGGTATGATACAGTCTCAAGAAATGACAATATCTCTTACGGATGATAAACCTGTGGTATACAAAACACATCGACTGTTTTACTCTGAACGGGAAATTGTTAGGAATATTGTCAGCGAACTTTTACATTATAATATAATTAGAGAGTCAAGTTCACCCTTCAGCAGCCCAATCCTACTAGTGAAGAAGAAAACTTAGGAGTTTAGAATGTGTGTCGATTACAGGAAACTGAACGACATGACAATAAAAATTCGTTTCCTATACCAAGAATCGATGACCAAATTGAAAGATTAAAAGGCTGCAACTTTTTCATTAGTTTAGATCTTGCAAGTGGGTATCACCAAATACCACTTAGCCAGGATTCAATTGAAAAGACAGCTTTTATAACACCTGACGGACACTACGAATACATTCGTATGCCATTTGGCTTAGCCAATGCACCAGCTGTTTTTCAGAGGACTATGAACGCGGTGTTAGAGAATCTTCGATTTACCACTGCTATGGCATATATCGACGATATTTTAATACCCTCTATCGACATTAATCATGCAATAGACGCTCTAGAGAGCGTTCATATGTAGTAAGTAACAAGAAGATGCTTTCGACTTATTAAGAACGAAATTATCTGAAAGACCATTACTTGCCCTATATGATTACAAAGCTAATACAGAGTTACAAACTGATGCCTCCAAAGCAGGGTTAGCAGGTGTACTGCTACAGGAGCAGACTGATGAGTGACTGAAACCTGTTTCATATTACAGTAGGATGACTACAAGAGAGGAACAAAATTGTCATTCTTATGAGTTGGAAACGCTGGCAGTAGTCGCATCACTGAAGTATTTTAGGACTTACTTAGTTGGAATAGACTTCAAGATCATCACAGGTTGCATGGCTGTAAGGTCCACATGGGCCTAGCGTGATTTGATACCAACGGTGGCCAGGTGGTGGCTAATTGAAATACTGAACAGAAAACCGGAAAATGAGCAGGAAAAGAAAATACATAAAGAATATGCTATTACGAACCACAGACTCTATAGAAATACCGAGAGTGGAAAAATATGGGTGGTACCTAAAGCTTCAAGAAAAAGAGTGCCACCATGACAATGTTGGTCATTTTTCATCGGAGAAAACGATAGAATACATATCGAAGAAATACTGGTTCAGTTCTGTGCGAAAATATGTTAAGAATTACACCAGCCATTGCCTGGCATGCTTATACAACAAGGGTGCTTACGGGAAAATCTCCGAGCTATCTTACTGTCATCGATAAAATTAAAGTTCCAAATGCACACGCTACATACCGATAATTTGGGTTCCTTTGTGAGAGTACAAGGGGAAATGCACATCAACTTTTAGTGATAGACGGATTCATGAAGTTTGTATTTTTAAAAGCAGTAGCAAATATCAAAGTGGGACCGGTTGTTAAAATGTTCAATGAAATAGTTGAGTTGTTCGGAGTACCCAATAGAATTGTTTGTGACAGAGAAAGCTGTTTCACGAGTGAAACGTTCACTCATTATTGTAAAAATCAGGGAGTCAAAAGAATCCTTAACGCAACAGCCACTCCTAGAGCAAACGTGTAAGCTGAAAGGTACAACCGGACAATATTGAGCTCCCTAGCGGCATCCAACGCGGATGAACGACATTGGGACAAAAATATAAGCTCCATACGATGGGGTTTAAATATTACGGTCAAAGGTGACCAAGCAAATGTCTCCTTACGATATGCTGTTGGGTTATACACCTAGCAGTGCAAACTATTCTTTTTTGTCAAATGAAGTTTGTGAACTAATTCAAAAGAATGTACAGGAGCAAAGAGCTGAAGCAGTTTCGAAAATAAAAAACAGCAAACGTTGCAGAAGTTTAATTATGACCGAAAAGGAAGTCCCGGCCGTACTTACGAAGTAGGCCAATACATTTTAGTGAAAAGACCAAAGGGGTTCAAATGACGGAAATAGTAGGAAGTTACTTCCGCACTATAGCGGACCATACGTGGTCACAAAGGTTCTGGATCATCATAGAAGATCCTCCAGGATCAACGAGATCTGGAGAAAAGATATAGAGAAATCACCTCTGTGATAAAATGAAATTATATGAAAGTGCAGCTGATGAAGACGAGAGTTTTTCAGAGTCAGAGTTATAGTTTACATCCACTCCAAGTCATCATCACAAAATATACCTATTTGCAGAAAGAGTGACTGGTGCCTCGATGACGCGGCAACTGGTGCATGTTCCGATCCATACCATCTCTGGATCTTCCAAAAGTTGGGCCACACTTTAACACCATTCTTACATACCGTGCCGTCTGCCAATGGGTATGAGCTGATAAAGGAATTATGTTTGTCTAAACTAAAAATTTCGGATTTTCTTACCTTTTTTTTTAATTTAACCTCAATTTTTTTTGCAAAAAATTTGTTAACATGACCTTTTTTTATGAAAACTGCAAACTGTAGACTCTCCTTTTTAATTTGACCTATTGCACCTTATGTGTTAACTGTGGCCGTTAAACAGTTATTAACCCATAACCTATTCAGGACTTACCGAAATTAGACGATATTTTTTTTAAAATGACGTGCTAAGGGAACAAATTATCGTTGAGAATAGGTTTGAAAATAGGTTTGAGAATAGGTTAAGAGCTATTAACTCTAAAAGGGATACAGATAGCACTTAGGGTGTAATTGGTTAAATTAAATTTGAGAATCTACAGTTTACAGTTTTTATAAAAAAATTATGTTAATGATCTTTTGCAAAAATAATAGAAGTTAAATTAAAAAAAAGGGTAAGAAACCACGAAATTTTTAGTTTAGACGACCATAATTCTTGAGGGGAGAGGGTACGGAGATGATTGAGTAGTCGTAGTAAAGGCCATGAGGTTCTGTATAAAACTAGCTCTTAACTGTGACCGTACGCCCTATATTATTTAAGATACAGGGTGTTATGTGAAAAACTAGAATTTTTCCTTAATAACCCTGTAACTCCCACGCGGTTGATATTGCCCCCCCCCCCCCGCCACCTACTGCAACACAATTTTCGGTTCGTCTAGGTGAGTACTATCACCTCTTGCTCTATTGACCTCCTACAGGAAAACACCTTGTATATGATATTTAAGTGCAGTTTTAACAATTTAATGTAGGCGATTGAAATTTTACTGATTATATCATATAGGATACCTCGAAAAATAATAACGCGCCTCAAAAATAATTAAAATCAGGAAAAGTTTAGAAATATTTGTAAAATAACTTTTTTTATTTACACTGTATTTAGTTTTGATATTATTTTAAATACGTTCGGCTTTGAAAAAAAATGTCAAAATGTTATTTCCTAGTACTGAAACGTCTTAAATTCCCGAAAATTAATTAATTTAAATATAATGCATTTTAAGCATATGATGGTAATTTTACATTAAGGCCTATTTCCTACTTGTACGACCGTGATAAAACTGTTTGAACTTAGCATGGGTGCGATTAAAACACTTCATCCTATTTTAAATTCATTTGGTTTTAAACAAAACCTTTCGGAGTGCTCATAGATTGGTATAATGCCATTTGCTGTTAAATAAAACTGTTTAGTTTTATTTAAACGCATTATAAAAATTATTGCACTTAGCCACTTGTACATACATATATGTATGTATGAATGCATATTTACAATCAAATATTCGACTTTTTTCTTACTTTTTTATTATACTACTTACAAAGCTTTTTTTTTACTCATTTAAATCCATATTTTTCTGAGAATATTTAAATTAAAAAGTATTTTGATATAATATCGCTATTTTACATAACAGCAAATTGGCTGCTTATAAAGGCAAAATATACTTGTTTGACTTGAATTTAGTTGCTAATATAACCATTCGCTCTTACGTAAATCTATTTGATGTCAGTTAAAGCCGTTCTATGTCCATTTAGACTCAAATAATATTATTTGCTCTTGCGTAACTCTTTTGGCTTTATATTATCCCTGATAAATCTTGTTTTGACTTATTGCTTATATTTTACGTCGCGTTTCGTGAAGAAGTGCCCGAATCATAAATCCCCCAAGCTCTTAAATAACGCATTTTAACCCTTCAGTTATAAATTTTTTTCTTGTCTTGACTTCTTCTATTAACCCTTGCTCATTGGTCATCCTTAACTGAAACACCTTGCATATCATTACTATATTTTCACACAGCTCCAAATTCCTTTTTAAAAATACTCTGAAAAACAGGTTTAGTTCTTTATAGATTTTTATAAATAAAAAGTCTTAAAATATTTTGAATATCGTTTATTACAGACTTTAAATATACAGAACAGTAGTAATCCCGGTTTATGTCTTTTCAAAATTATCTTATATTTATTTAGATTAAATATTACTAATTGTTTTTCAGGGCACGTTTTATTTAAATTCATTCGTCCCAACTTGGGGATTTCAAAAATTTGACAAATATTTGAATTTTAAACATAATGCAATTAAATAACTGGCGATCTCAGATTTTCCTTTTTAATTATATTTGTCTTTATAATTGTATTGTGCATTCACGATTTTACAATAATTATTTTAATTTTTTCGTTTTAAAAAAAACACTTTGTTTTACTTTTTATGACTTTTGCGCACTTCGACGTATTTAACATTAACCTTTTAATTATTTTACTCTCCGCACATGATCATTAATCTTTCAAACATGGTGTTGTAAATAATTTTACAACTTTGGAGAAGGCACGTAGAAAGACCTGGTAGCTTTATACAGAATATTTCAGCCGTTGAATAAGTCTGTTTATCCTATAATGATTTTATGAAAGAATTTTGAAATGCATTCTTAAAACCTCTATGAATAAGAGATTTATGAGAGTGGTCTGCATAACCCAATAGCTCCCTAGACCAAATTGTCTGTTAAATTGGATTTAAAGTATATCTCTGTGCTTTTTAATATAACCTTTATTAGTCGTATTTTCCAGTTTTATCACGAATTTATATAATAGTTTTCTAGGATGCTATAAAACCATAAAAAAATTAAGAGGTAATTAATTACTATTTTGCTGTTTAATGGTTTTGTCTTAGTTGAAGTAATGACAACGATAAAACTTCTACAAGTACAAATAAACTTAAATGCTAAATAATGTTATTACTACTCTCCAGGGGCTTTTTGAAACATCTCAACAAAATCAATTGGTCACAGAGACCCATTGGTGAGATTTACAATCTCCTTAAAACCATTTAGCAAGCTCAAAACTTTAATAAGACAATTATAAAATCTGAGCAAAACAAAAAGGCATACAAATTGTTACTTGGGCCCTTAGCTTGTGCCGTTTTCCCTGCCGCGCACTTACGATACAAGGGTCGGTCGCCATAGACTTTTTATTTAAGTAGAATTATTTTTGGAATAAAATAGCATTATTAAATTGTCTTAAAATTTTACCACTTTTGATCCGCGCGCATGGCAAATAAATTGTCACGCGTATGGGGGTATTTTTATTGTCTTTCACCCCTTTGTTTTGGCCCTGAGATGCCCATTTTTGCGATAATACTCCCAGGACCACCCTACATCCACCCACAAAATTGCAGCCTGAAACAAATTAAATACAATCATTAGCACTTTTTCGGCTTATTTGACTGAATTATTAAGTGACTATATTTGATTCACACTGTTACAGATAACGTCAGTCAGTCAGTCCTACGTCTCCTACAATCTTAACCTTATTTTTACAGGAATCCGAATTAAAAACAGAGAGAAGAGAGATATGATGAACTCAAGACTAAATTTAAGCCATAACGATTAAGCGACAATTTAATGATAGAGTAATGAGTATTATAACCTTTGCTCCCAAATAGCTTGGTCGATTTACTTTTGTTATTAAAAAACTGGTTTGTCTCAACAAGTATGCCGCTAAGAAATTTCTTTGATTTGCAGAGATAGGGGAACTTCAGTCTCAGTCGCACTTTTACTACCGTGAGAGAATGTGAATGTGCTGTGGTGAGTTCAAGTTAGTTTCCGTGAACATGTTTACATTTGAAAATTAGTGATTTCTAATAAACAATAATTTATATGCTATGGAATCTCATTAAGTTGTTATTAGTGTCGTTTTCTGTTTAAGAAATTTTTCAAATAGACTCACAAAGTTGTGTAGACGTAAGAAAAAATGTGTAAGAATCTCTTGGATACTTGTAATTCATAGAATGAATCCAAATCAGCAAAAGGTAGCTTTATGCTGTTGTTTGTTTATTGCATACATTTGTGGTAAGTGTTTTTCGTTGATCAAATTTAATTAGATTTTTGCCTGTAAAATACATATTGACACTTTAAAGATGAGAAAACCGGATAAACTGGAATCTCCAAGCTGCAGGTGATTCACTGAGTTTACATATAATTGTCAATGAATTCGATGTTTAATGTCTTTTCTATATTTTTCCACGAATCATTTTTTTAAGAAATGTTGCATTGTTATTACTTTTAACTACAAATCACCCAATTGTCTGAGAGTATATTCAGATCACGAATAAAAACCAACTACATAGTTGGTATACTAACACATATAGACCTCTCTAATAAGTTACCGTACATGTATCAAAAGCTTTCATAATAAATCTCTTCTCAAGCTCTCTATCTGTTAATATTTGTTGAGATACTGGTAGAAACTTTAGCTTATTTGGAATCGAAGAATTTAGGCGAGTACCTACCTAATTTAAAATGCGTGCAAGTACTATTGTCTAGTAAATGATCTATTAATCGTCAAAAGTGTCAACTTTTCAACTACCCAGATTAATATTTATGACAATATCACTAAACTTCGCCAACATTTCAAGTAGAGTTCAACTTAATTTGGTTATCAAATTTGAGGGATTCACAGAATCACGGATTAGTTCGATAAGTACGAGATGTCAAGTTGGAATTAAACCATTTGACAGATTGAGATTGAATCCTCAAAATAATTACGGGTAGAACCTACTTTAGAACTCTAAAAAAGGTGATATTTTTTATACCCCAAATGAAATCATATATAGTTACTATATATACTAAGTTTGTTATTCCATTTGTAATGCACAGAAATAATGCAAAAAAAAATAAATTTAAGTTCGAAAATGAAACCAATCGGGCAACTCCTTCGTAGGATTTCCATACATAAATTTCCGTTTTCACTATATATTTGGGCACTGCCTGAGAACAAGTTGTCATAGAAAGCTAAAATTTGGTGCATAGTATTCTCATAGCAATAGTAAGTAAAATTTCAGAAATGGACTAAATCGGGCAACCTCTTCTTGGTGTTCTCATATACAAAAAGTTGGTTTTTTACTGTATGTTTGGAAATTGCCTGAGAACGCATCGACGTACACGGCGTTTTCCTACAAATTCCAAATACAAGCTCAAAAGTTTACCAACTCGGGCCTTTCTTGATCTTGCCATACAAAATTTTAGTTTTCCACTATATATATGATTAGTCAAAACCAAGACTTGAAACTAGTCACCCAAAATAAAATGAGTTGTTATAAAAAGTATAAAAATATAAATTCTGGGGGACTTTTCATAAAACGAAAATTATATTGAATTTATAATTTTTTTATTCATAAAGCATACTTTGTTCTTATTATATATTATATATATTATTAGAAATGAAATTTTTAAAAAAAAACACGTTTAAATATAGTTTTTGGTTCGAAAAACTTAACTTACTATTGTCAGTGGTAAGCCCGCAATTCTAGCGCCAGATAATAGTTCTTCTGCTTCCTTATTTTATGGATTTGAAAAACTTTTCGAGGCGCTTGTGTTTCCTGTGAAGATAAATGTAGACAAGTTGCGTGCTTAGTTGCAAGGAAAAATAAATAAAAAATTGAATTTACAATTTATTTGTGCGCTTTCATCATTACTGGTTAATGCCAGTTGAGATTCAAATGTGGCGTAATAGGCTAGACACAAGTTAATAAATGCAAGAGGTAAAAACATCTGTCTCATTAGCTCAGTGGTAAGAGCAGTCGGCTTCAAACACCGGACGAGGCGGTGGTTTTTTTCTCTTGTATTTATGATTTGATATAGAATCGTTAAAAATAAAAGTTCTTAAAAAATTCTTGTAATCTCCATCTTTGACCGATTCTAACAAGTGTGGGTACGATTCCCGTCCGGCGAAACTAAATAATAGCATAGTGCTTGAATACGTTCCGCGTGAGAGGATGCTATTTTACCTGCAGTAAGATACCACCCGTTATTCCGGTTATTCTTAGATTCATATTTCCCAAATATATATTATGAGCAATAATTGCCTTGAAATCGCATAGGTGTTCAGTTCTCTTCATCTGCGATTAGCTAACCTGCAGGCTTGGAAATCTAGAATTCTTTTTAGTAGATTCCTTTATATGAATTCGTCCGCTAAGTATATATTCAAAGCTGATCCCTTCCTGGTCAGGACATCAGCTGTCCCATTTTATAGTACATGACGGTAACCAGAAACCCAGCAGAGAATAACTTTGAGGTTGACACCAAGCTTCCAATGCTCGCTGCGACAACGTTGGATTAGGCGTGATATAATTGTGTTCGAATCCAGAGATATGTTTGCAGCTAGACTCTTAATGCAAATCCTAATATATCGATCACTAGGTACGCTAAAAATTGTTTTCAGTAGCCTTACTGCGTTATTTATAACTAGAACCCTGGATGGAAGACACTACAGGAGTCTGGTTCACGGACGAATCTTATTTCTTTGAGAATACCGCTGATGATATTTCCACATCCATTTTCGAACCATCTATAGTGACACATATATCAGAATCATTTGCCAAATTATTATCCTGATTATAGCAGGAATGCTAGTTGAGAAACCTTTCTTAAAAACTATATTTGGTTTATATTGGCATTAAACCAAACAAATTTAATAATATTTAAATTTTAAGAGTGACTTAACGCTCGCTTGCGGATGTGCTAAAACAAAAAGTAAATATCACTTTTTATTAAAGGGCTTGGTGAGCATCGGAGCGGGAGGGAGAGCAAATTTAAAGTCTGCGTCAATTTTTCTGTTTTTAAATTCTTCAATGACGACCTTCGAGAAATCACTATTTCTAAATATAGTACCCAGAACGCCTCGACTTTTTATGTGAATTGAGGATTTCAGCATTTCCAGTCATTTTCTTAGGACTTCCAATAAACATACAAAAAAAGTAGGTTGGGTCTATTTTTTACTACTACTACATATAAATAAATGGACTGCTTATCTTGACAAAATCCCCTTATTTTGAAAGACTTAAAAATACATTTTCTTCTTGCTCTGCACCTCCGATGGTCTTTTTTTCGTTGGCAACTAAAAGCAAACAGAATAATTTTTACATTAATTAACGTTTTCATTAGTTTTTCTCGGATTTGTGATTTACAGATCTCAGTACGCTTAAAAAGATACTTTTGGAAAACTCTTTTTGATACAATCTGTGAAAGTGACATCAAAATACGATGCTTTTCGGTACCCACTCATACTACCGGTGACAAACTGTTGTGCTTTCCAAAAAGGTACAACCGGGGAAAACGTTAGAGGATTAGAGCCATCTAATCTATCGAAATGCTTGTCGATAACAACTGAGGTGACTATCTGAAAATATCCGATATGACGAATGATAAACAAATAGTAGCTTTCACTCTGCCTTGACTAACTATGAAACGGTAGAACAAAAACGATTGTTTGATGCTTAAGACCATATCGAAATTAGTAAAAATTGTACCACATACCTATATAATATCCAAAGTGGACCTCACTCTGCCAGGAGAACCTATTTAATAAGACACCTGAAAAGCTTTAAATGCTGCCGTTTGAAAGTCCTCATCATCGCTCCCTGAATTATTCTTGAAACGTTTCCAGCGTCTGGGGAATATTGAAGCATTTAAATAAGTACCACGGTCAAAACCGAAATTTCAAAATTGATACCATCGACTGGTAGAGTATATTTATTGATGAATCCAAAGCGCTGACACTTTTGTTTTAATATAATTTATTGAAGTTTTATTTAGTAGGGGAGCTCGGGGAATAATGACGAACGATTTGTCTCCAGATTTTTTTTAAATCCCGGAATCGATTTCTTGAAACTTTAAATATACCAATACCAAGCAAGGTCAATCAGAAACAAATGGTGATATAGATAGGTAATTACCGTCTAGCATCCTTATGAAGTGCAATATTGACCTAAGTGGAGTGATGATCAGTTCATTACTCTGCCCCACATACGTGGCATTATGGCAAAGGGCTCCGGCCATAAGATTGAATTATATTTAATACATGAAATAACATCTTTTTTTATCAAAACATATTAATTAATGACCATAATGAGCCTTGCAAGAATATGGTTTTTACAATCAAATAATATTTTCTAAAATGAGGAACACCTCTAGTTTCAAATTCGAAAAACTCAAACTGAAAATATCTGCCATATTTTACTTTTAAAACAATTCCTGGATTTCGCAAGTTTTAGGATAAATAGGTTAACATTTCAAAATTTCTTTTGTATTCATAGAACTCGAAAAAATATTGTTTTTACAAAATTCCAATTTCTCGGGTTTTGACCAACTAACGTCCGAAAACTTCACAGTTTGCGAAATGCTAAACACACTCATTGTTGCAGTCATTTTCCTCGACAAAGAAATTTCTTCTAATGTAAAATTATGTCTTTTGAATCCGCTCTTCGGTGAGCCTACCAGAATGTCAAATTCAAAAAATTTCCACATTTCCTCAGACACAATCTTTGGCAAAGCTAAAACTTTACGTGTTCTAATTGCAAAATTCGTCAGCTCTTTTTTCGTACAACAAACACAGACTTATTGTAAAAAATATATTGTCTATATGTGGGCAATACTTAAACCTGCATTCTGGGTATCATAGCTAGCGCGAGTTTGGAATAAAGCTGATTACAGTTAATATTCATAAGTCACAATGCCCCGTTCGTCGTTATGCCCCGGGTTGCCCTAAATAATGGGAAGCTTGTTTCGAGAAAAAAAAACGAAAAAACCTTCTTTTGGGGAGAAATTCCTACTATTTCCGTAAATTTATCAAAAATTAGTTGGTCCTGGTGTTGGCGTGGTACTTTTTGGCAAAATAATAGAATTTCAATAAAAAAAATCCTGGGTTAATATTCCATAATTTCGACTTTGTAAAATTCGATAAGGGAGAGGATAAGAAAACCCACCGCATTTAAAATATTCATTTTGTTATGGTACAAAATGAGCGAGTAGCCTTGGACGTAAAATCCAGATTATCAGTCGAAGCTCATAGCTCACTCTGTGAACAGCGTCATGGATTATAAAATATATAGATATGCCAGTTTGGAGTAATCAGTAAAATTGGCTCTTCTCAGATGGTGTCGTATATGTCATAATTCCTATATTATCAACCGACCAATGCAAGGCATTCAATTAGGTTTCAAAATATAATGAAACTGGGAATGACTTAATATACTGAAATCTGTCTAGACAGCAGCGACGCAAAGGAGTAATTTTATTTATTGGCGAGAAATTTTTCCTAGAAATAGAAAGGAAAATTACGAGTTTTTGTTCATTGATTTATTCTTGGATATTTATTCGCGATTTGAGCTGAGGTTTGATTGTTTTTCAGTAATTTGCAAGTTTTTTGTCACTTCCCTTTAAACAAATAATTGAAGTGTATTGTATTTTATTTAAAATCCATTAGTAGTATTTAATCTGTTTGTTTTGTGATATGTTTATTTCCTTAAGAACGTTTTGGGTATAAGTTTTAGATTTATATGTAGTATATATATGTATGTAGATAAGCATATAATATATACAATTGAAAGTTTCTTTAAATAAGTTAATTAAGTTCTTAGTTTCAAAATTGACTTTTCTCCTGGAATTGAAGTACGTCCAGATCCACGAGGAATATTTTCCTCAGTCTGTTCATACATCGAGCCTTTATGTCTCTATTCAGAGTTTGCTGCTACTACTGGATTATTGTCATGTCCGACGGCGCGCGCCTGCATTTGCTAAATTTATAAAATGGACCGACAAATTATACCAATATAATCGCCGAATGGATTTATTGTGAGCTATCTTCATCTTACTCATGCTGGATACTTCCTGGAATACAAAGCTTCGTCATCCGTTTGCTGGAATTAAATTTAAATGGTTAGATAAGACAGTCATGTAGAAAATGAATTTGTAAATAGATTAGATAGATGTAGATATCATTTTAGAAAACTATATAAATTAATGAAGTACCTTTTTCAAGAAGATGTACGGCGAGCAGTGAACTGTGCAAGGTGCAACCAGTATTCTAAAGGAAAAAAACAGAAACTAAAATCAGAAAGAAAATACAGTACTTATCGCGAATCAAACGAAATGTAAAATTGGAATTAGGTATAATACCCTACCTCCTAGGTTCAACTTCCTCTCGCAAACGGAACCCATAGCCTAATACTGAAGGAAGAAATTAGAGATCTATATCATATTCACACTTACCTGTGACATCCGCTATCTGTATACTTGAGTTGTTCGCAGCCCAAAAGCGTAGCTTTCCAACAACTAACAGAATTTGAAACGACATGAATACCCGCCCGTCACAAGAAGATGTTGAAACACAAATTCGAAAACTTCATGTAAATCAAATATATTTTCCGTATAACACCAAGCAATAAGATCAAGAGGGTATAACAAATTTTAAAATCCAGATCAGTTACCGCCATACTTTTCACCAACTGGAAAAATCCCAATATGAAATACGGTTAACATAAATCGGAAGCCACAATAATGGGCGATTCGAGAGGGGAAGGCCTTTGGTATGTGAAGCGGACAGCTCAAGCGCAGTCAAAGTCGAGGAGTAAATGAAGCAATTGCAATAGTTTGCAGCTGGAATTTGTTTTTTTTTAGAGAAAAGGGAAAATATAAAAAAAAGGGGGCTATCGAAGAAAGAAAGGAACGAATTAAGTACTAATTGGAGTCTAAAGAAAATTGAAGAAGGAACGAACAAAAAAATAAAAAAAGGAAATTTCGCGGTGTAGCTGGACTAAGGAGGAGCGAATAGGACACGTGTACGAAACCCTCCTCAGGAATTAAGATAAGTACTGCATTTACTCCGATTTTTTTTTTGCTATAGTAAGATTTGGGTACAAGAATAGGTTATTTAATTTTTCCTTGTTATTTATGAATTTTTATTAAGTGTGTGACATCAATTTTGAGAGTACTAAATTACAAGGTTAGTCACTTGCATGCTTCGCTGCCTGCCAAAATTTTATGCAGAACCATAAGTCAAATAAATAAGTGTGTTATTTGATTCCGGCTTTTCCAATTTTTTTTTAAATCTGTGTAAGCTTTTTTTCATCCTACAGTCCGAGTTCGTGGACTCCAAAACCACGTGGCGCCCACATGTATTACAGGCCCAACCATTCTCTGTCTCTAGCCGGGGTAACGATTGCGCGCATAAAGTAGCACGAGCAATCTCAATGCATTTTGTAAATTCATTGGGGAAAAAAACAATTTTTTTTTTCAATGAATTTCAGTCTAATAAAGACGAAAAATTTCCAACTAAGCCGAAATCTTCCTTTCATTTTTTAAAATATCGGATGACTGCAGAAGGACAACGTTTATTAAGCATTGTGGGAATCATTACCTGCAAATTAGAAGTGACAAAACTCAGAAATTCTAATACCTTTGTGAAAATATTTTTCTGAAAACCATATAAAAACTCAGTCTATGAAGAAACTTCTCACAGATGAAGCGACTCCCAAGCCATATGATGAAGTATGCTGCGCTTGCTCAAAATTAATTTTAGTATGTAGATTTATATAAGAAGGAAAAGCCAAATCGGTCTGCACGAAAAAATTTCATAAAACAATATCAGTCAAAGAGCAATTTGCTACCAAGGAATGCTTAGAAAAAGATGAAAATAATAGCATTATTTTGGAAGATGAGGAATCAATAGTTAATAAAAATGAAGAGCATTTATAAGATTTAAAGGATACCGTTAATCATGGAAACAACAGATAAAAACCTCCTTCCTCATATAACAATTGGAGAAAGTATTGCACGTAAGGCAAATATATTATTTCCAAAAAAAACGTAAAATTCGTTCTGACTATTCTAAGTCACAGTCAGATTGAAAGAAAAAAAATTAATTTGTGAAATCATTCATTCATCTTGGTACAATTTTTTCACAAAGCAAAAAGTCATTGGTCTGTACCCGAAGAGGAACTTTTCCTAAAATTTTACAAAGGTCTCCTGCCTTATATAAAGAAATGCTAAATTTGGGTATCATTCTGCCTTCTGTTAAATGCATTTTACGGTGGCATGCTTTGCTAAGATACCGATACTGGTCTTTCTGAGAGTATTATCAATTTACTTAAAGTAAAATTAATTGAAATGAGTAATTTAGACAAAAAATGCATACTTATATTTGATGATATGTTAACAAAAAGGGAAATTGAATAAAATGTGAAGGCTAATATAATTTTTGGTAACGAAAATTTTAGCGACGCAAAAGAAGATATTGCGACAAGTATTCTTTTGATATATATATAGGATAAGGTATTGGTTTCTTCGCTGGTTCTGTGAGAGTAAATGACCTGAACTTTATAATAAGTGATGTTTTAGAAAAGATTTTGTACATTGGATTTGAAGTCGTTGAAATGACATGTGCTCAAGGGTATAAGAACCAATCTTGTATAAACACTTTCGGTTGTAGGCATCATACAAAAGCCTTTTTTTAAAGTTATATCAACGACAGAAAGGTTTATTATATTTGTCGCTTAATTAAGTATACGTAACTGCTTATTATCTAATGATATTCCAGTTGGAAGTGAGGAAATATTCTTGCAATGACTCACACCTAAAGCAGAAAAATTTTGAGAAAATCAATAATAAGCTCGCAACTCAAGTATTTATTCACACGGTCTCATCAGTTATTTATATTGCAGTTGGATGATTTAAAGATGAAAAAGGGAAAGAAGTTGCTCTTCACACCCCAAAATTTGTTTCAAAGATGAACAACCTATTTGACACTCGGTATTCCAAAAAAATTATTTTGTATTTTGACTATCAAAAGCAGCTTAACACAAGCTCGCTGCATGGACAGACTTAATAAATCAACGGTCAACAATACATTCCTTTCATCACTTAGTCGGTGTTAGTATTAGTGTGTTAATCTAAACATAAACCAAACACGGGATTAAATTACATGCAACGCACAAAAACATTAAACGTGAAAGATTAAATATTATACAGATGTTTTTTAAAACATGCTTAGAAACGTCAATGCTCAGCGATATTATTAACAGTAATACACATGCTATTAACATGTTAATACATGTTGAAATTAGACCTTGAGGACTTAACATGCAACAGAGAGAACCTTCTCAAACTGTGCCTAGTATCACGAAAAGAGATTTTGTTAAATAATAACGGACAATCAATATTCCCGTTTAAGAGTTGATACCCAAAAGTTACATCGGCAACCATGCGACGTTTCTTAAGCGAGTCCATATTTAAAAGCTTCAAGCGATCTTCATAGGGTGGAAGAATTAATGAATTATTACAGGGTAGGTGCCTGAGACAAATCGTAAGAAGTCTCCCTGAACAGACTGGATAGGGCCACTGGCGACCAGAGCTGGCTAGCGTACTCAAGAAGTGGTCTCACAAAGGAAGTGTACAAACGCAATTTTATGGTAGGATTCGAAAACCTTCGGGACCAAAGTTTTAAAGAACCCAGCATAGAACTACTCTTTGATCCCATATAGTTTATATGGAAGATAAAATTCAATCTGTGGTTACATTTGACACCCAAGTCACAGACATTGTCCACATTGCGAATCGAGGAATCCGAGAACCCATAATCATAAGTGATTGGTGTATGACTCCTATGGAAAGTCATAACCTCACATTTGTCGATATGGAGTTTCAAACTACTGATCTTGCACTAATTGTAAAATTTTTGAAGGATACCCTGTATCGTTAACAGATTTAATCTGAGCGAAAAGCTTAACATCGTCAACAATCAATACCTTACAGTACCCCACAACAGAGACAATGTCGTCAATAAACAGAATATAGATCAATGGGCCCAAGTGACTCCCTTGAGGTACGCCAGACGAAGCCTTCAAGACTCTAGAGATGGAATGGCGGAATAAGACTTGGTATTTTCTGTTATCTAAATAAGACTCTGTCCATTTTAGAAATGTTGGGGGAAACCCATACTTTTTCATTACGAAGAGCATCACGAAGTGAGATAACTTGTCGAAGGCTTTACTAAAATCTATATAAATACAATCTGTCTTATAGCCTTTTACCAGCTTGTAAAAGTATCCACGACAAATTCCAACAAGTTAGTGGTTGTAGACCTGCCCGAAATAAACCAATGTTGGTTTGAAGAGAGCAAATTTTTACAGGAAGTTGATAGTTGACAGTAAATGATAGATTCGAATAATTTGGACATGCAAGATAATTTCGCAATAGGCCTATAGTTAGAAATATCAGTTTTACTACCTTTTTTGTGGATAGGTATGATGAAGGAATTTATGCAAAGCTGCGGAGAAGAACCAATATCGAGCGATTTTTGGAAAATAGTTCTCAGCGGAGCTGCCATGGAGATGCCACATGACTTCAAAAAGGCTGGAGGAATCCCATCAGGGCCAGTTGTGAAGACATTTGGAAGCCCATTAATATGATCGAGTATATCCTCTTCTGAAATTGAAGGGATAGTGAATGAAACGTTATGAGAGTCGTTCATATGACTCAACTTGCTATTTTGAGGTTGAAAATTTGACGAGGCAAACGCATTGTCAAAAAAATTAGCAAATTTTAGACGAATCATCACTAGCAGAATCCTTCTACGTCGTGGTATTGGGGTAGTTGTCCGTTCTTTTCTTTATATTAATAAACTTAAAAAAGATGCGTGGGTCACTAAATAATTTCGCACGTATGCTTTGAACATACTCATTATAAAGTGTAGAGGAAAGTTCTTTGAACTCATTATACGATGTGACGAAGTTGTTGTGACTTTTAATATTCTTATCCCTTATATAACTTTTGCACAATTTATTCTTTCTATTTTTAAGACGTTTCAGCTCTTTATTGAACCATACTGGAGATATTTTAGAGAGCCGCTGACGCTCGCACGGAACGTGAGAGGAAACCAAATCGAAAAGAATTATTTATATTTTAGAAACGTGTTCTTCAACATAATTACTAGACAGTAATGTGTTGAAGTCAATAGATGTAAGTCCAGTGGAAAGTTAGCCATTTTAAAATTGAAAGGGTATCGTGTTTCGTCACAATCTGTTAAGTTTTCGATTACATAGCAATATGTAATTAGTAGAGGGAGTGATATTTTTCAAACGTAGACATTCTCACTGGGCTAGGTTCACCTATTAAGTTACCCGCGTCAGTAGAAAATACCAGGTCTAACCGCCTACCGAAATCCCCCTACGTTTTGATAGTAAAGGGAGCCCGATTTGAGCTTTTTGGAATATTTCTGCTTATTTTAGATGCTTTTCTAGGTTGCCGCCAGAAGGCCAAAACGTGGGATCCAATAACTTGTCCCGCACATCTTCTGGGATGGTAAAAACAAAGGATGCAACGGGATTAGAACTTAATCTTACGACAAGAAATACCATCAGCTGCGATATTTTTAGACTTCAGATACTTCAATATAGCCTCGCACAACGTTTCTGGAGTGAAACGGGTGACGAAAACACTCGAAGGTTCTGGTACTGTTCTCAAAGGAATAACAATACCATTACCTAGAGACGAAATAGATGAAGTATCATTCAATACCGTGGAAACAGATGCAGGTCTTACAATGATGTTATCAGGGCACTGACTCCCAGCGTTACCTAAGGCCACAAGAGCGAAGGCACTCGCACTAGGAGTAGCACCGGGCAGATGCAAATTGGGTCGCTTCCTCCGGCTCGGCTGTTGCTTCCGACGAGGCTTGGTGGAAGCCTGTTGAGTAAGTGGCACAGCAGGCACAAAGACACATCAGTACAAGAACCATTCACAGGAGACGTCACGTCAGAAGAAGAAGATATGTTCAAGTTTCCAGACGTGAAACACTTAATGTCCGAAGCGATAGCGCCAATAAGCGCAGAGTCCTTAGCAGCAATATCATTCTTGACCAACCGGATATTGTGCTGAATATTTTTAAGGATTGGGTCGGCACCAGGTGGTGAAAGAGGCGCGTTACAATTGTTCGGCGGGGCGCGAAGATCATCAACAGTGGACGTCAGACGTTCGAGACGAGTAGAGAGAGCATGCGACTTATCAAGTGAGAGGGATGGGTTTGAACTGTGCGTCTCTGAAAAATTAAGCAGCTTGTCGAGTTTTAAATTGAAGGTGTCCTCGGAGAAAGCATTGAGGTACGACCAGGTGGCAGATATGTGCTATCGGCAATAAAGGATTGTCGGTTGAAAACGAATCGAAAATACCTTTGGTAAGTCGTAGAACATGACACAACTTAATCGCTAAGCAGGTTGTGACAGAAACAGAGAACTCCTTAGAATACGGCGCAGGCAGAATGAATGAAAAGATTTGCCATAAATTCCGTCACAAATGAAGACATCTTCAGAAAGACTTATGTGTTAATTAAAAAAGCAGGATTCTCTCGAGGCCAAGCCGCGAGAAGCCTCCGATATCACAGTGGTGGGAGTTCTGAAAGACAGATGGCGATCAAAGGGGATAAAAAGGAGATGATAAGCAACTAAATATAAACATAAAATACCTGTAATTATTCAATTATTAAATGAAGTATATTAGTACCTACGCTAGAGCACAGAAACTGATTAAATAAGCTTATCATAAATGAAATGCATAAACAAAATGCCAGTGCAAAAGAGTACAAGGAGCAGATAAGGAACGAAAAAATCCCCACAGCTAGCGGTCATAAAGAGTACAGAGAAAAAAAAATTGCAAATCCAGACTAAAAAGCAAAAAACAAAGAATAAGCACAATTGACGAAACTATTAACAATTGATCACACACAAAGTTAGCAAAAAACGATTAGAAATTAATACATATAACTAATTAAAAACGGACGGCACAAAAATTGACACACAAATTGACAAATCTTTTTCTTCCAAATCCAAATAAATGTGCCATTTTGGAAGATACACAAAATTTAGTAGAGTACTTGAAACAAGGTCGAGAATTAATAAGATGTTGGAAGCATTTTAGGTTTATGAAGCGGCCTTACTATTTTGATGGCCTTATTATGCTTTTAAAAAATTTGCGAGACAAGCCATCATACATCATAACTTCACATTTAAATCAAGACCTCATTGAAGATATGATTTCTTTGCTGAAAACGTTTAAGGGGTTATGTGAAACAAATTCTTTGCTGTACAGAGTTATAACGTAATTTAAAACAAATTATGTTTCAAATTTTATCTTTCCGAGTTCTCTAGCTATTGCGATTCCGATTCATCTAATTTATTAGATTCTGGCACCTCATTTCAAAGTGTGAAAGGATTAATTAACTTGGGGTGTAATAACGAAGAACATCAAAGTTATGGTGAAATAATTGATGCAAATGACGATAGTTTTACGGAAAGCTTTTTCATTAATCCAGATCTAGAAAAGGATAAATTATTTGAAGAAAAAACATTGTCAGGTAATGCCTAGATTTATTTTCGCGGCTATCTCGCCCAAGCTTTGCCCAAAAATATGTCTGATTGTAAATCCTGCGAAAAATATATGGTACAAAAAAATTCGGAGGAAACTGAAAAATATACATTTATGGAAATTGAGGCTTATCAAACAAAATCATCTGGTGAGTATGACTCCCTTGCTGTACCAACTACCAAGTGATGAATTTGAGCGTGATTTACGCCTTATATAATATAGAAAAATGAATTCCACAATGGGCAGGATGTTTACATAAATATCTTAATACGAATTTCAATAAAAAGAATTAATCTCACAATAAATAAGAAAGGCTTTACTAGGTGGATCAATATTCTAAAGAGGATTGAATAAATAATAAACCTGAAGCAGAAAATGATGAAGTAAATTGTCTTTAAAGGAAGATGAAGATGCATAATTTTCAGCTTTCAAATAGCTATAATACATGGATTAGGTCTACAGGGGATACCATGTTAATAAAAGCGCGCTTGCACTCTACTTCGAAGGTGATGTAGAAATATGTGCATTAGTAATATGCAGATGATTACACGATCATGGTTTTGTCTCAATTCATTGCTAAAAGCAAGTTTTCTTGTTGTTTACCTGATTTTAATTTCTTGGGAAAAGAAAGTTAGTGACCATACATTTGATTGATGTATGAGTAGCTTTTGAAATTTGGAAATAAAATATGTAAATGAAAATCATGTTAGCCTTGAAATCAAATCAAGTAATATGAATTGCCACAGTTTCGACATTTTGATTCATGAATAAAATCTAAATGTTGAAAAGAAATTAGAAATATGAATTGACACAAACCCTAAATACTTATAAGTTTATCATATCGAAAGAAAGTAGTATGTACACCAATCGATAGTGCTCTTCAGGATCTTTCATTTGATATCAAGCATGCCATGTTTCAACCTCCCACCCCGTGGCACCCAAAATATACTCCACAAAAAAAAAATCCGCGAACGCGTGCGATATTATACGCAAAACGCGAGCATAAAAAAAGACATCAATTTCAAATTAAAGTCACAGGAATGAAATTCACAAGAATCCCTGATCGTTAGTCGTCAAAGAGCGAGTTCCCCGACCCCGAGCACACCGACGATGTAACTACACACTCAATAAATTTATATGGCATACAAAGCTTTAGAAATATTCAATTGTAATTGTAGAACCATAAAACCACATCGAATTTGTGAAACAGCTAACATAATAAACTAAAAACAAATAAAAAAGCTAGAATTGGTCTAAGACCAATTCTTATGATACCCTAGATGAATGCTCGTATAAAATTTCGTATGATCACCGATCTATGCAAGTTTGATTTTGAAGTGGTTTTTCGCACATATTTCTAGAACGGTTTGTCATACAGAAAAAGTGATTATAACCAATTTTATAGGATTTCGTATTCTGAAGAAGTTTTTAGTAGAATAAAAATGTCTTGGACAGATCGTTTTCACAGTATTCGTTAAAATCCTAAGTTTTTATATGGCAACACCAAGAAGGAGTTGCCCGATTTAGTCCATTTTTGACATTTTTTTTGTTAATAGAAAGAAAACACCATGTACCAAATTTCAGCTCTCTATATCGACGCGTTCTCAGGCAGTGTCCAAATATATAGTGGAAAACGAAAGTTTTGTATGGCAACCCCACGAAGGAGATGCCCGATTTGTCTCATTTTCGAAATTAATTTTACTTTTTTTCTCAAAAGTCCGTGTACAAAATTTCAGCTCTCTAAGTATGCGCGTTCTCGAGTTATCGTGCGCACAGACGGACGGACGGACGGACGGACAAGCAAAAATCAAAATAACTTTTAATATTATGCGTGGGTGTCCAATCCATTTTGTTCTACCATCATTATTTCGAGGTATTACAAACAGAATGACAAACTTAGTATACCCCTATAGATTTCATCTAGGGTATAAAAACAAAGAATTCTAAAGAAAAAATTCTCACATCTTATCTTTTGTCGCTTTGCCTTGCCAGTAGGCCCAAGCAGAAAACAAGTGCCTGTTTTAGATGAAAATAACCATGAAATGAATGCAGAGCAACTACTCATATCCCACTTCCTAAAGTATACATACATCACCATGCCCATGCCCGATGCCGATGAACTACACCATTGCCGTCTTTATGTTCCAGGCCGTGACATCGAATTTTTTGAATGTATTAGAGTGGTACGATTTCGTACTTCTCTTAGCATTTGTTCTTATGGAAAAATCCATTACTTTCATTTTCAAGCTTCTGCACAATGTAAATAAGCCTCCGTGCTAAAAGTTTTATTCAGGAATTTTGTTATTTAATTCCTTGTGCATTTTCAAGCATAAAATTCTAATTACTTTCTTTAAGAAAATTGTTTATATTTTATTACTCAAACATAACACTACACATAAAAATGAGAAAATGCGTTGAATTATGTTGCCTTCATACCACAAGTCACACTAGAAAGCAATCAGAGCTTTGTGCTTGCCTAGAGTTATATGGAAAAAAAGTCTTTCAATGTTTAACACACAGTAACTTCTTAAGTATAATAAAGACAAAAAGAAAATGTTAACCATTTTTTTATATTATCCCGTAATGCTTCTATCACTTTAAAAATATTTCCAACATTCCATATCAAATAGTTCAGATTTTTCATTTCAAACATGACTCAAAGTATTTTTTTAATCAATGAATCGGCAGAGGTACACATTCGCCTCATGTTTTCACAAGCTGCGCTTGCTCACTGCGCTGTGAATCGAACGGACGGCAACGGTTTTCCGTGTTTAACTCTTAATAACTTTTAAGTTATAATTCAAAGGTAATTCAAATGTTAGCCTATTTTATAGTCAAATTTGTTACCTTTATGGTAGTATAATTTATACTTTAGGTTTTTATACATTTTCGAAAGAAAATTAGTTTCAAACAAAAGTAGATCTAATTTAAAAACTATTTGCTCCCACTTTGAACTGAGCTTTCATTTCTCTGTGAGAAAACACACAGAGAAATGAAAGCTGGTATGAAGGCAACAGAATTCAACGCATTTTCTCATTTTTATGATTAGTGTTATGTTTGAGAAATAAAATATAAACAATTTTCTTAAAGAGAGTACTTAGATTTTTATGCTGGTAAATGCACAAGGAATTGACTAACAAAATTCGTGAATAAAACTTTTAGTACGGAGGCTTATTTACATTGTGGAGAAGCATGAATTTGAAAGTAATGCATTTTTCCATAACAACAAATGCTAAGAGAAGTGCGAAATCGTACCAGTCTAATACTTTTGAAAGTAGCAAAATCGTTTTGTGTCACGGCCTGGAACATAAAGACGGCAATGACTACACATATTAACCCATGTATGTATATGGACGTGGCAACCGCCACCGAAGATAGAGGGTAATATTTAAATTTAGGGCCCAGCGAAGCGAATTGTAATTCCTTAGTGATGTCGCGCCCTCTATGTAAAAAAGTAAGAACAAAAAATATGTAATAGTATTAGTAGCGCCATTTTTCGGGGCTTTTGAAATTTTTCCACCACAAGCGAGAGACAGTCTGTCCAATATAGTAGACGCTTAGAATAGCTGGCCAAAAGAGCCAATAAAAACCAATAAAGAATTAAGTGTTATTGTATGGACGGCAAATTTTTTTGAGTACCTATATCGATATATCGGATTTTTTATATAGTATCAAAATAAAAACCTTCTTCGAAAAACTTTTCTTCGTTTATTTGATAACAAATTGTTCACTTTCACCTTTAGCGCAATCCGAGCTTAACGACTAGGACGTAGTGAAATTCTGGCCTCATTTTTTTTTTTTTTTTTAATCTTAAGATAAAATAAAAAAACAAGTTTGGGTTATCATAAAATAAGGTTAAATCAAAATAATACGAGCTTTAAATAATTGTGTTATCAGCAATACTTTCCAAATATTGTTTTCTATCAAAATCATTGTATTGTGCAACATTGCGACGGATTCTTTCCCACATATAAATATACCTATATGTTTTTGTGGAAGATCCTGAGTATTTGTGGGGTGTTTTCTTGTAATAAAAGAAATGGAAGTTCCAAAGTCGCAGAGCGACTCCCGAAAATACATGTTGGTATGCATTAATTGCAGCTAGTACGAGATCCGTCAAAACACTTGTAGGATTTAGGTTTGGTTCAAGTTCTTTCAACATGGAAAATAATTGAATGTAAGTCAATTGGGATTTATTAGGTAAAAGAGCCATTACAGTTGGAATAGTTACATTATTAATTCTAATATGTATGGTATTAAATTGTGCAAATAGCACTGGACTCACTTTGAACGTTCCACCAGAGAGCCAATTCCCGTATTGGGACATTAAGTGAAGATTTTTCTTTGTGGAGAAAATTAGAATTCGATTTGGAACTTTTCCACTATCATAAAGCAAAAACATCTCACCTTTTTTTGTGACTTTAAAATCATCGCCAATTTCCATATCAGAACAAGACTTTGGGTCTGATCTTAAGAAGCAAAGTTCTTTAGATCTTACTCGATGCACAGTTTGCTTCATAGCTCCAATTCTTGGTAACTC
Source organism: Dioctria linearis (assembly GCA_963930735.1). Taxonomy (NCBI): domain Eukaryota; kingdom Metazoa; phylum Arthropoda; class Insecta; order Diptera; family Asilidae; genus Dioctria; species Dioctria linearis. The sequence goes on along the minus strand of OZ005741.1, from coordinate 80,519,015 downwards.
GAAAGCAACGGAATCAGGCAAGTGGATGCGGTTTGGTGCCTACATTTGTGACAGCCTCAGTTTTGATCGAATCAACCACATTTTGGGCTACTACTTTTGCAGCATCTGCAGCGTGATTGTGGGAACCTACAATTTTTGGAATGGAGCTGCGATTAGTGTGAATCCTTGCTCTGCAGTTGAATTTTTGGAAATCTACACATTTCCAATAAACAGTATTTTTGTGTTTCTTATCTTGATAATGCAAATATTCTTCAATTAGAAGCCTATGTTTACCTATAGAACTATTTAAAAATTCCATACTTGGGAGCTTATTATACGCCAAGATCAAAAATAGTTTTTAAAATAACAGCAAAAAGTAAAAACTTTAAGATAACAATTAATTTTTTTTTTTAATTTTTCCGTTGTTTTCTATATTTGACACGTTTCCAATGTTTACTATGATTGAAATATATGAAAAATAATAAATGGTTAAACGTAGTTTAAAATGTTTTTTAAATGATTTTTTGGCGCCGATATATGCATGGTTTTGAAAATATAGTTTTCTTCGAAACGACAATTCTTCGAAAACATATTTCTACGCTTCGAAGAAATGTCGTTTCGAAGAAAATATTTTCGAAGAAATGTCGTTTCGAAGAAAAGTTTTTCGAAGAAATGTCGTTTCGAAGAAAAGATTTTAGAAGAAATGTATTTTCAAAGAAAAGTAGGTGACGCTGGGAATTCATCTAGGGTATCATAAAAGCTGGTCTAAGACCAATTCAAGCTTTTTTCCTTGTTTTTATAATATTATACTATAAATAACATTTTAGATACAACCATTATGGAATTAACAGTTTCTACGTTAAAAATGTCTGGCTATAGATATAAAAGATTGACCTGCGAAAAACTTCTTTCCGCACTTGCGGAGCGTCACATAAAGCAACTAATAATTTTTTCCAAATTGGGATACATTTTTCTTATGACATTTTTAACGTTAAAAATGGAGTTCCAATATTCTTCAAAGTCACTATTACTTTGCACGATTCTTCGTCTAATGCATCGATGTCATTCCGGAAAAGTGTGGAGTTAAATAATTTGGATAAATTCCTGCAACTGCTTTTAGTACATTAGATAATATAGAAATAACGGGATTGTTTTCTTATTTCTTATATCAGTTGTTGAAATTTAGTAAACAGCGTTTTCATAAAAATTTTCAATAAAATTTCAGAAATGAACTTAATCGGGCAACCCTTTCTTGGTGTTGCCACACAGAACTTTAGTCTTTGACTTTAATTAACTTTTCTGTGTATAATATTATTGGTCTTAGACCAATTATATTTTTTTCTCTTGTTTTTGGTTTTGTTATTGTTGCTTTCAATGTGAGTGTAATGCAAAAACTACACAAAATTAAGGAACTGCACAAATATTCCACTCACTAATTTAATTTCATGACTATTTTTTTTTTTTTTTTATTATAAATATAAAATAATAATCTCACGTCTGTGATGTAATTTTTTATTTATTTTTTTTTTCATCATAGAAACATCATCACAAAACGCAAAATGCGACCAATATGAATGGGCATGTCGAAATGGTGAATGCATTGCTATCGATGAACGTTGCGATGGATTGAAGGACTGCAAAGACGGATCCGACGAAACTGCTGAGTCATGTGTTCATGTCCATTGTCCCTCGTATGCATTTCGGTGCGCTTATGGCGCCTGCGTTATTGGAACTGCTGAATGTAACGGAATACAAGAATGTGCAGACAATTCAGATGAAACTTCTCCTTTGTGTCCAGGTATTGCACAAACATTTTCCATCAGTGGCAATTGCTCGTAAGTTAAAAATTAAATTGTTTAATATTATTCCAAATCATTTCGTAAAATTATTCGTTTACTATTTTTATTACTCACCCGTATACAGTTTATTAAGACTATCAGTATTTGTTCAAGAAGGAATTATTTTTTTTTTTTTTGATTCTTCGGTATATAGCAAAAGCTAAAATATGTTTTTAATTTGTTATTTAATCACACAACTCATTATATTTTGGGTGACAAGTTTCAAGTCTTGGTTTGACTCATCAGCAGGGGCAGGATTCTGTATCATGGAGAATTTGGGAGTATGGGAGATGAGAATTTCGGTTTCTTAGAATTCCTAATTCCCTAATTCTACATTGCCAATTCACTAACATGGTTGGAGAATTAGGGAAAACGTAAGAAATGTGTAAAAGTGCGAATCGCCTGGGACGATTAAGGGTATCACTTTTTGTTGTAGAGGGTTGAGTTGTTTTCATATTTGAGGTACATCTGCCTATTACCTTCCACTGTTGAAATAAATTGAAATTTCTGTTTTGTAGGGGTAGTTCTTTAGAGATGTAGGAGGGTAGGTTTTCTCGAGTTTTTCCGGGATAACGAGAGAATGGAGAGGAGAAGGAGAATGTATGTTGTATCAAAAAAAATGGGAGCTCAGGGCGAATAAGATAGGTGGAGGAAAGTGGGCGGGGAGAGTGCGGGGTAGAAATGGGAGCTGATTAACGGAAATTAAAGAAAAAATTAAAACAATATCAGGAGCTGCAATAATTCGCAGGGGTAAGCTCAGGATTTCTAAGCCCAATAAAAAAAAATAAGAATTCAGTTTGGTAATTAGGTATGCATGGGTATTATAGGCTATATTTTATTTCGATTAACGGTAATTTGCAGATTTGACCCGCCTCGGTGGTAAATTTTGTTGTCGCAATATTCACGGGCGCCTAACTCTGTGTGGGAGGGATGTAGAGTATTGCGGTTTTTTCTGATGGATTAAGGGTTTAGAGTACAAAAATATTGGTGAACAATTTCGGGGGAGGGTATTTTGGGGGTTTGGTATCGTACCACCCCTCATAGGGGGTTGTCCAAACTACGTCATGTTTGGAACCAAATTAAAGAAGGAGTAGAGGGTAATCGGGTGGTGTAGTTTGTATTTGATCATTTTAATGTGATAGCTGACTTTTAACCGCCGAAAAACGATTTTTTTGCTCTAGGGTCCATATTTTGCATATATTTCTTCCGTTCTTTGTTTCGCATCCATTAGTACTCTGTTGTGAACATTTTTATCATGGGAAGTAAATTTTCAGAACTTACCAGTTCTTCGCAATGATGAGATGAAAATATGTCAATTTTTGTACCAAAAACGGCCAATTTTTCACCTTAAAAAGGACTGCTACACTTCTTTTACAGTTATTTCCAAAACGGTTTATCGGATTCAAAAATTAATTAGATATTTAATTAGGGGACAAAATGTAGATGGGATTTCATCCTACACACAAGCCTTACGTGTATATTTAAAAATTTTACAGCATGTCTTCTTTACTGGACGACGACCAAATTGATCATTTTCATGTGATTTATAATTTTTAGCGGGTACCTTGAGAGACAAAATCCGTGTTCCTCTGTAAGTATTGCATGGATTTCCATAATTTATTTTTACAATATAGCCAGCGTATGCAGTGAATACATAACTCAATTTGAAATTCCTAGGTACCTAGATACCTTCACAAAACGTAACAAAAACAGACAATACAATTTTTCCACTTACTTTTCCACTTGCAAACATCAGTCACGATATTTTTGGACTTCGAATACTTCAATATGTCCTCACACATCGTTTCTGGACAGAGACGGGTTACAAAATAATTCGAAGGTTTAGGTTCCGTTCTCAAAGAGACACCAATTTCATTTTCTAAAGACGGCTGGAATGACGTACCATTCGCTACTGTGGTAGGCTCCCTCCCTTCAGTCGCAGTTACACGTCATGGGATCGGTTATTACGGATGCTTTGCTTACGGATTGGCTTGGAACACTCCACAGGAATAGGAGCATTTCTATTCAAACCCAAGTCAACTGGTAAGGAAGAAGCAGATGCACCACTGCCAGAAAACAGCGCAGATATGTTAGTCTGCGGACAGTTTTCGTTTTTGTACAAAGTGTCGAAAGATTTGGCCAACGGAAGGAACGATTGATTTGCCATCCTTTAAGCAGTCGAGTAGTCAATCCAATTTGGATTCAGTTGCATCAAGCGTATGATGTACAGAGCCAGAATTGTTCAAATTGTTTGAAGCCACATTCAGTTACAGACTTTACGAGAGCCTGAAAGTAGGTGAAAAGTCGGAGGATTGTTCTGTTTGCTTCACTTTTAGAAAATTTAGGTTATTGCCAGTGTTGTTTAGTAAATCCTGCAGTTGACCATTATTACATTTTACTGCCATTAAAATATGAGATAATGAAATTTCCCTACATTCGGAGCAAAAATGGGAAAATTTATTTGAAAACTCATGCAGCTACTTAGCAGAGAGCCGGCTAATATTGGAGAAACTCACGCAAGCAAAATAAAAAGTTCCGCCGCAAATTCCTTGGCACTTGATTAGACCAACATTACTATCAGTTAACAAACTGTTTCACTTGACACTATGTTGACTACTCTTGCCGATAACTTTTTAAGGATTAAATGAAAAATTAAATTAAATATTATATTAAGGTTGTTGACCAGCCAGACGGCGCGGGGGGCGCTCCTCACCCCTTCTGAAGACCACTGAAAAAAATTGCAGTAGATCTTCTGATTTCTTCCTAACAAAACGATTCACATCTATTCTAGTGCACCTTTTGTAAAAAACGTAACAATTTCTGGATGCGTTCAATATGACACATTTAGGAACGCAGGCCCTAGCTAGCACCGTGGCCTTCGGTCATGGTTGTTGAAGCCTATAGAGAAAACATGAAGCGCGTATACCTGTACATGAGCGTCGCTTTGCTCGATGTGTTTGAAGCAAGACAGAGCCTATTCATGTTGCGATGGAAGGTTTGTTTTAATTGAAAACAGCAGCCAAAGGGTCTTTGATAAGCTTTCGATGTAAAACGGCTTCTGAGAATATTATCGGCGCGGCGTGGAAAACAAATATTTAAAGAAAAAATTATAACTTGTAATTGGAGAAATTCAGCGAAACAATAGAACGGCGAACAAGTCATTGTGCATTGTTGTATTTGTTGTTATTACATTTAAAGCAAGAGATTAATTTTTAAATATTTTTTTTTATTATTTCGTAAAATACAATACTTGGCCCAAACGTTAAATAAAATCAAAATAAATCTGCAGATTGGAAAAGTCTCAATGAGTATCCTAGAGAATCTGATTGGTCGGTCTGTTTTACTTCAAGGGATTTTGATGCATACACATTTGGATTTAGTACAATTCAAAGTTTTGAGCATGCGTGAATACATTCGGTATTTACACAGCAAAACTTAACAATAGCAAACGATAAGTACAACCAAGCAATAAAAGCGAAATAGTCTGCTTTTCGCACCTATTAATTGCATCCATGCCCAGAACTAAAACACTATCCAAAGAGAAAAATTTTGTTTTGACCAGAACGTTAGAATATTGACAAGACGCAAAGGCAGAAAAGGTTTCTCGTCCCAGGTCAAAACTATCAGGAGCAACTTCAGCAATTCCTCTATTCCTTGACTACTTTACAATGAAGTCATTGTTGACTCCCTGAATAAAACTAATATTTAGACTGTAAGATTCACTTCAAATTCTCCTTTTCCACCTACTTTACATATCCCTTGTAGATGTGTACAAGAGCAAATACACATCCATACGAGAGATATGTTCAATGTCCTTAAGGAGATCAACGTCTCCATAGCTGCAGGTCCTGATAGTGTCAAGTCCCTGTTAAATAAAACCTGTGCCACATTCTTGGCTAAAGCTCTGCAAAAACTATTCTACTTGTCTTATTCGACTAGAAAATTTCCAATTGCTTGGAAACTACCTCAGGTTCAGTCTATTCCCAACAAAGGAAAAGGAAGTGATCCCTCAAATTGTTGACCAATTACAATCACTTCGATTCTTTAAAAGGTTTTTGAATCTATCATTAACTCCAAATTAATGAAGTTTTTAGAAACTAATCAAACCCACAACGATCGCCAATATGGCTTTTCTTTTCCTGACTTTTCTTATGGAACGTTGAAGGCTTAGTCTTCTCAATTTTGGTGAGTCCAAAATCGTTGCCCTAGATATATCAAAGGCATATCATAGTGTGTGGAGTTCAGCCCTTTTAGCCAAATATAAGGCGCTTGGCCTCTCTCATCCTCTTCTATTATGAATGTAAAGTGTTTTATCTGATCGTGTAATACGGATTATAATAGATGGCATTACATTTCAATCTCAGCCCATAAATACCGGGGTGCTTCAGGGATCTGTTATCTCTCGATATATCTTATGGACTTACACCAGCACCGCCGCAATGTTGATAGTCTTTCGCTCCTATATTGCTACATGCATGATCAATGTTGTGATGAAGTGTCTACTCTGATCCCGGATTCCTCCATGTAATACTCGCACTGCAATCCACGCACATCCTTTTACCCTTCATAATACTGTCGGTCGTGTGCGAACGTGAAACAGTCTCCAATCATCTGTCTTTTCTCCGGCATGCAATCTGCGAAAGTTTAAGAGTGACATACATCAGCACCTTCGCCACCCTCCGTACGTTCCCTAATTCCTTTCTTTATCACCTTCTTGCCATGCTGTGCTTTGTATCAGAGTTCATAGGACATCTCCCGAGCTTGGCTTAATAATATAAAATACTAAAGAAATCACACTTTCTTACTGTAATGTAAATTTTTTATTCCTGTATTTTACACAGATACAATTTATGATGATTCGTGAATTTGAGTAAAATACTTTCCCTAGTTTTACTAACTAAAATGGATGATGGGGAAGTTTTACACTTCTACCAGCTACAAACTAAAACACAATGAAAAATCTAACATCCCCTTTGACTTTTCGGAGTGACAAAGAACCTGGAGCAACTTCCTTCATTGCTAATCTGTTCGACTCGTTTCTTTCAAATGATAAATTTTGTGCATTTGACATTTGCGTGTGGTGGCGAGTGTCTTCAAACTTTTGTTCCGTTTTCAGCATATATCATTTTTAAACCAAAGCTGCGCCCCCCCCCCCTCCCCCTCCCTCCCTCTCCTCAACAATAACCTGGATTCGCCACTGGGTCAGACTTAAGGTACAGCTTCATTTTGGGATTTTATAATAAACGATGAAAATTTACTATCTTCAGGTCAGATCCTCCTGCTTTTTCTCTGCCAAATCTATGACAATAGAAAAATTCATAATTCATAAAATTATAAATAAATTATAATTTAGAATTTTAACAAAAATATATTTCATGTGTCGAGGGTACTTCCAATTGGCCCAATCATCCTCTGTACAACGCTTTTTTTTCTTCTCCGTGAATTGTTCTCATTTTATTTTATTTTTTTAATGTGTTCGCATATTGTTAAGCTCTCATTAGTAGTTTATTATTATTTATTTTTATTCTTTGTTATACTTTTATTATTATTTTCTTTTTAATTAGTTATGGTATATTGCTTTGTAAAACCATTAAAAGTTAAACTACTATCTTCAAAAATTACAAAATTTTCCACGAATAATTTTGACATTCAGGATTTACGAACATAAATTTTTGAGTGGAAATTTCTTGGGGAAGCGACAGGGTGATAAGCTGAACGTATAAAGAATTAACTGACGAATTTCAGTTGACTTCCGTTTTAATATTTTTCGACATTCTTGGTTTTCGTGAAACTCTTTTGGGATAAATGGTGGAATTGTGGTTATCTTTTCAGAAATGAAACTCTTATCCATCTTAGGTTTTCTTTGTAAAAAAATCGCCATTAATTCACACATATGACTGGACTGAAAGACAATAAGTACTTAACACTTCCCAATTTTTGATAACACCTAGAACAACCGATAAAGGATAAGCAAACTAGCCGGCGTATGCTCTAAGATTAATGCTAAGGTATTTATTAGATAATAGAAGCCAATCACTAGAAGGCTTTATTGTTCCAAGATAGACTCCGATTAAGACGCTCAAATATAGTTACGTCGAAAGGTTTGACCAATTTTTGATAACACCTAGAACAACCGATAAAGGATAAGCAAACTAGCCGGCGTATGCTCTAAGATTAATGCTAAGGTATTTATTAGATAATAGAAGCCAATCACTAGAAGGCTTTATTGTTCCAAGATAGACTCCGATTAAGACGCTCAAATATAGTTACGTCGAAAGGTTTGACCACACTAAAAGGTTGTTTTTTTTTCAGATACTAGTTTAACTAAGATTTTCATCTATTTCACAAAAATACTCTTACTCCTCAGCAGAGCTAACACCACTACTATCACTGATGCTAGATTATGACCACTTTTTATTTGATTAAAAGTTTTCAAAACTTCTTTAAAAATCCCCAATATGACTTGTCGGATAGGTGATTTTAATAAGAGTTGTGCTAAATATATTTAAACTGCGAATTTTTTAGTAAAAAAAACGCGTATACTGGCATTGGTGTTCACATAAATTAATTCGCTCTTTCACGAAAGGCCTTTTTAACACAAATTTAACAATTTTTAAAAGCTTTTCGTAAATGAGTAAATTAATTTATGCGAATGCAAATTTTCATAATGCATTTTTCCTTTGTCCTGCACGAGTTTCGAGATATGTATGTGGGTTTCAAGTTAACCCCACTCCAATTAACAGCACTCAATTTTAAATTAACTAAAGTTGTGGCTTATGGGCATTACATTTTAAGTGCCGAAACAATATTTTGAAAAATAATACGGGGTAAGTTTCAATAACTTCAAGGGGTGACTCCGTGTGAAGGCACTTTTTTTTTGTTTTTTTGGGAGTTTTTTCTGTCGAACTCAATAAATACACAACTGTGAAATTTTTAATATTTATTCATACATTGAGTACACTCTACAATTTTTCAGCCGAAATCGTCGCTCATTGCTGGAGTACACGGCAACTTAGAGAATCATCATCAAAAAAAGCATTTTTCGGTAACCACGATTGCGGGCTTTCTGCTTATCCAAATAAAAAACTCAAACAGCATTTTAATCTGTGAAGTATGAACTAGGATTATTAAAAAATATTGAAGGGTAAATTTTTGGCATCTTGTAGAACATTTTTTTGTGAATTCAATCAAGACTAAACTAACCGATATATTTGAAACAGGAAATGACTTTACAGATATAACGGCATCTCAATTGCACATTAAAGCCTGCGTTTGTATTAAAAGGGCTCAGGTAAGAATCCTAAGCGAAATAGAAGGTGTCGGATCTAGAGCGCACACTCCAAACACCTGGCATGTTCAACGCTATAACTTCCGAACGACTCCGAATATCTGAAAATAACTTTACCCACATATTCTTCACTATATTTGGATGCAATTTATGCGAAAAAAAGTAAAAGTTTTTTTGATCAGTCACACCAGATGATCCCCTTAAGAGATATTATGTATTTATCAACTTGCGAATGAACGATCATTTCCTTCTTGAAACAAAAACAAACTTAATACGTGTTATCAAACGAATACTTATTATAATTTTTAAATTATTTTTAAATTAACCGTTCTACAGTTTTTATTAAAACAGAACTGACATAAATATTTATTTGTTTTTTACATTTTTTAATCATGGCCTACTGCCAACAAACAATCAGAACGTAACAGGTTTTAAGGTTTTAAATATGTTTTAAACGAAACAAAAATGGAAACGCAAGTATGGAAGTACGAGAACACAATTCAAAATTAAAACGCAGAGCTAAATAGAATGGCTAAAATAAAATTTCAATTTAATGCCGCCACAATACTCCTCCACCAACAGAACCGAGACTGTTGCAAGCTCAGCGAAAACCATTGTATATAAAGACTGTAGTCAGAGATCCCACTTTACTACAATTGTAGTAGATCTACTACACTTTTTATTGATTTACTACTCTACTCCGAAATAATATAATTTCTACTACACTTTAGAAATTTTGATAAAAGTTTCAAAATATGTCATCATTCGGCTTTGGCTTTGATTTTGGCTTGCGGCTATTGGCTAATTCTTTGCTACTGAGTGTGTGCTCCCTGCTACTGCGAAAAATTTCTTGAACATTCTGTTCACGTCGCATTATCTGTGAAATTGATAAATAAAGTAGGAATTTAAATTTAATAATAATTGAGAGCTAAGTACACATTGCACGGCATACTGGTATTGGATCTCCAGAATTTTGTCTCTTTATTTTGCTTGCTGCTGTTGTTGGTATCGTGTCTATCAAAATGACATCCCTAAAACAATAAAATATTCATAGTTATTAAAAAGAAATGTATGACAGATATTGTGAAATAAATTAAAGTTAATTAAATTAACTTATTTTCATTGTATACGAATGACCTAGGCTTTAAATCCACTCTCAATATCAAATTTCCTCGAAAATACTACTAAACCGGCCAGATATTGAATTTCATAATAATTTCTTTTCACCGATAATTATTGCAAAAAATTTAATGATAAACTAAATAGTGAAAAGTGCCCTGAGAAGATGTCTGGATATAATTCGACCGAATCAACGCACAAGAAGTATAGGCAAAATTATAAAGTGGAATAGGAAATAGGACGTTAGTGCTAAACTTCCAGAAATGGCAGTGCGTTTTGTGTATATATTGCTCATTCAGCTAATAACAAAATGATCGGCATGGACTTCTAAACGACATCTAATAAAATCTGGCATTGCTAAAACAACTCCATCGATTGATAATTGCATTGCCCATCACCCATCTGTTAAAGGTGTGAAAAAGATGGAAAAAACTTTTTATGCGATTTTATTCTCGTAATCTATTGCGTACAGAGAGGTCGTCCTTTTGTTCAAAAGAATTCGTTACCTGCTCTGTTTAAGTCCGATATAAAGGAAAATTAAATACTTACTACTAAAACACAATAAATGGTGGTATATAGCAGTAAATTTGATAAAAATGTGGGTTATCACTCATTTTAAGAACATTTTTAAAATCTACTACACTTGCACTAGATATACTACAATTTTTTGCTGCAAATACTACATAGAATTTTCAAAATGTGGGATATCTGACTGTAGTCCTTATACCATAAGCGAAAACGAGAAGGAACTCCTGTGGCTCAACCAATACGCGTTATGTGTTCTGTTAAGAGGAGTCAGTACTAAGCAAAAGTATCAATTTAGATACCAGCGAGTCTGTAGGCAATAAAACTTACTATTTGTAGGTTTGTGTCCTGAAAGTGAGAAAATTCATATAAAATTAGCCTACACCTAGACCACTGACCACATTAGAGAGATCTAGCGTAAAAGACAGAAACCCAACAAGCGACAATTTAATACGAAAAATTAAAATTTGCAGTTCAAATAAATAGAAATTTTTTAACGAGAATTAACTCTTCTAAATTTTTTTGCACACAATAGTTAAACATAATGTTTTGCTTTGTATTCAAACAACTTTTAAATAAACATTGCTATTTCTCGTCGGTGAAATATCGGGAGAAAAAACAAGTACTATTAGAGTCAAATAATTAAAAAAAACGCGCCACTAAAAATTAAAAAACTCGACGTTATTTAATAGATCAAGGCTTTATCTTTCTAAAATAGTCACAATCTCATTTCTTTAAAGAATACCTACTAACAGGAATTTGATTTCAGAAACTTCAAGTTTTACCATTATTTAGAAGTTTCCGAGCTAATATCACCATTCCCATAATTTTTTGTTCATTTTTCCCGACGTTATTTACTAGACTTCTTCGTTACCTTTAATTTAAGATAGAAATTTATTATTCTACTTAAAATAGTTTGCCAGAAATTAGCATTGAAAAATATACGAAACTTGCAAATCTGTCAGGGGGATGTTTAAGGGGATCGATTAAGACGTTGATTTCTCTTCACTTAACCAGTAGTATGTAAAAATCTTCCGAACGGCTTAAAACTATAAAAAGACCCTCGTAGGGAGGTTTTAAAGAGGCACTAAGGGAGTCTGTACGCATGAAGATACGGGGCAGGAGTCCAAAGATCTAAACTTGAAAAAGTTACCAAAAAATGGTTAGAGGCCGCACTGGGTTTAATTTCAGAAATAAAATTTTTGAGAGATGTTAGAAATTTGTTTTGGGGCTTGAATCTTTTAGAATTTGAAAAGAGCTCGAAAGGAAGACGCAAATTCTCTCTATTGACTAACTCGCCGACTGTTGCCCCAAGCTCTTCCCTGAAATCAGAACGTAGGCCGAGTAACACCAAATGCAGTCTTCTCCTAATAACACATTATGGTGACCTTTAATGTCCTGTGCCAACGTTTGACAAAACAGTTGGATTGTTGATGATACGCAGTAGTCTTATTTCGTTTAAATCGATAAAATTTTGAAAACTCAGTAAAGAGATCGGATTCAAACTGTGAACCACGGTCCGTGACAATAACTTTTGGAATACCAAAACGAGAAAAACAATTATGACAAAGCTCATCTGCTACTGTAGCTGCCGTAATAACAGAGATATGGATGGCTTCTGGCCAACGTGAATATTGGTCAATCATTGTAAGGCAGTATCGAAAACCTTGCGAAGGTGATATCGATATGTATCGAAGCGATTAGAAGGCATGGGAAATTCTACGAATGATCTTCTAACGTGTCTACAAGCCTTACTTCTCTGACAGGAAAGGCAGTTATAGCCCAGGACATCTTTCTTCACTGAGGGCAAAAAGTAACGCGCGACAATCATCTTCACCAAGAATATAATACTTGGATGTGCTAGCGAATGGACTGAATAAAAAATTTATTTTCAAAATTTCTCTGGAATAGAGGGTCGTAGTCCTTTAGTGGAATCCTCATTGCAAAGGAATATTCCTAAATTTAAAGGGTGAGTTTTTGAGGAGAAATTTTAGTTGTTCATCTGTAGCTGGTGTTGAAGCTACTGACTTAAAATCTATTGTGCTGGAGAGATGAGTCGCGTCGATTCGAGGTAGTGCATCGGCTACCACGTTATCTTTGCCTGAGATGTGACGAATATCTGTGGTAAGTTGACCAATAAAATCTAAGTACCACAATCGACGTGGTGAAGCCTTGTTTAAATTTTGCTAGAAAGCGAGAATCAACGGCTAATGATCAGTAAACAAAGTAAAGGTTCTGCTTCCGAGATGGCGCTGTAAGCCACCAGTAATTTTCTGTCATGACCGGTGTAGTTACTTTGAGATTTACAAAGCTTGACAGAAAAGAATGCCAAGGGTTTCCAATCGTCATCCACCTTTTGCTGCACTACAGCTCCTAAAGCGATGTAGGAGACGTCAACAACGACTGCCAGTGTGGCGGTAACTGATGGATGGGCCAAAAAAGTGAAGTAAATTTTCATTCAGCTTAGCTTGGTGTTAAGATGCATGAGGTAAAAAACGGCTGTAAAAATGTATCATCCCGAGAGATCGTCGGTGCTCTTTGACTGATTATACTTGCTGATTATATCCAGCTGCTCGGTGGATGAACTGATACTAGAGTCATTGATGACGTGACCAAGGAAAGAAATGTGCGACTGCATAAATCTGCACTTCTCCAAATTTATTAAAAGCGCGTACTGTTTAAAACCATCAGAAACTTGTCTGAGATGCTCGACGTGTTCAGTTTCTGTTTAAGATGCGTTTAAATCATCGTCGACATAAACGAAAGAGAACGAATAAACCGCTGGAAGGTTTGTGTCGCATTACAGGGGCCGAAAGTCATTCATACGAATTCGAACAGACTGAAAGGAGTGTAAATAGCAGGCTTCGCAATATCCTGTGGTTCTACTGAAATTTTGTGGTAAGCTTTCATCAAATCGAAAGTAGAAAATATTTTACATCCTTTTCTATGCCCTGCCGGCATTCCACAAGCCAGCAGCACAGTACGGTGGCGTTTAACAAATCTCCCATGTACATCAGTGATCAGTGCAAGGTCATTAGGCCTTGTCACTGATCAGCAATACGGGTGTCCCCAGCTGTGGTCATTGAACTGCACGGTCTGAGGTACTGAAAGCAGCAAATAGGCATAACACTATTGCTTTTTTTTTTACCTCGCTGTGTCGTTGACTGCAGCTGGGTGCCCCTAAATAAATATTTGTGTTGTTGTGTGTCGCTCTTTCTTCTGCTTTTTTTTTGTTTTGCTTTGGAATATGCAGAATTTTATTTTAGAATTTTGCAACATTCGCGGATTGGGGGCAAATCGTTTTTCGGTGTACTGCCACCTTCAATCAAAAAATCCGGCAATTCTTGCGCTAAGTGAAACCAAGGTCGTTTCTGATGCTGATTCTAATCAATATCACGTCCCTGGTTATAGCTTAGTGCCTCTTTTTTCTCCACATAGGGGGATCGCAATATATATTCGGAATGATGTGGCCTTTACCATTCTAAAAGACTTTCCACCTTCTGCCAATCCTGAGTTTAATTACATCTGGATTAGGTTCAAACTTCACAGGCACATCATCTACTTTTGCTTCCTTTATCGCAGCCCAAATAAGTCTGATGACGACACGGTATCCGCATTTGACAATATCTCCAACAATATTGATCATTTGCTTTCTGTCACCCCCTCTTCCGAAATCGTCCTGGCAGGCGATTTTAATGACCATAACATACCGTGGCTCAGACATTCTTCTACCACAAGTCCTGCGGGCCGATTCGTTGAACTATATTTTGAATCTTTCAATTTGCATCAGCTAGTGGATGCACCGACGAGAATCCCTGATGCAGCTGGAGATAGGGCCAATTTACTAGATTTGTTTCCGTCATCTCACCCTGACAAATATTCTATCTCAGTCGGCTCCCCTCTTGGTAATTCAGACCACTGTCTAATCACGGCTCAATTTATCACCTCATCTCTGCGCCGCCCCACTTCTCCACCTACAAGTAGGCTTCTCTGGCACTATAAGAACGCTGATTGGGAAAGTCTCAATCAGTATCTTAGAGATATAGATTGGTCGATCTGTTTTGCTTCGAGGGATGCTGATGAATGCACATTAGAACTTAGTAACTTACTAAGTCTAGGCATACGTGAATATATTCCGTATTCTTACAGCAGATCTCAACAACAGCAAAATCGCTCTTGGTTTAACGATAAGTGGAACCAAGCTATAAAAGCGAAAGAGTCTGCTTTTCGCGCCTATCAAGTGCATCCTTGTCCAGAACTGAAAGAAATCTACAAGACTGCACGGAACACCTGCAAGTCCATTATCCAGAGAGAAAAATTTCTTTTTGACCAGAATGTTAGACAAAGAATCTTGGCAAGCCGCAAAGGTAGTAAAGGTTTCTGGTCCCTGGTCAAAACCATCAGGAACAACTTCAGCAGTTCCTCTATACCTTCACTACTTAATAATGGTGAAGTGGTTTTTGACTCCCAGGATAAAGCTAATATTTTGGCTGCTAGATTTGCATCAAATTCTTTTCTTCCTCCCACTTCACAGGCACCTGTCGGGCATCCCCCGTGCGGATGTGTACAAGAGCCAATACACATCCGTACAAGAGATGTGTTCAAGGTTCTTAATGGTATCAACGTCTCTAAAGCCGCAGGACCTGATGGTTTCTCGCCCCTATTAATTAAAAGCTGTGCCTCATCCTTGGCTAAACCTCTGCGGAAACTATTCTACCTGTCCTATTCGACAGGAAAATTTCCAACTGCTTGGAAACTAGCTCACGTTCAGCCTATTCCCAAGAAAGGAGAGGGTAGCGATCCCTCAAATTATCGACCAATTGCAATCACTTCGATTCTTTAAAGGTTTTTGAATCTATCATTAACTCCAAATTAATGAAGTATCTGGAAACCAATCAGCTCATCAACGATCGCCAATACGTAGTCTTCACAATTTTGGTGAGTCCAAAATCGTTGCTCTAGATATTTCAAAGGCCCTTGATAGAGTCAGGCATCCAGCCCTTTTAGCCAAACTCAAAGCACTTGGTCTTTCCCCTCCTCTTCTATTATGAATTGAAAGTTTTTTATCTAGTCGCCAAATACGTGTTGTATTAGATGGCGTTATATCTGAACCTCATCCTAGTAATGCCGGTGTCCCCCAGGGCTCTGTTATTTCTCCGACTCTATTTCTAATCTTCATTAATGATCTGCTTTCCCTTACTTTTAATCCTATCCAGAGCTCTGCTGATGACAGTACCCTTGATTTCGCATACTCCTTGACACCCTTGCGGATTCCAGAGGGAACGCCACATGTGTTAAACGAGACTGCATGATTAGATCATTGAATAACAATCTTGACAATATTCTCGCTTGGGGCAAAGTGAATCGCGTCGAATTCAATGCATCTAAAACCCAAAGCTGTCTCATCTCATTAAAACAAGACCATCACTTAACCACTCCCGTTTCGTTGGATGGAGCATTAATTTCTGATTCACCATCACTAAGAATTCGTGGCATTAATATTTCCAGTAAGTTAAGCTGGACAGATCACATCTTCTCGGTTGCCAAAGAAGCATCAAAATGTCTTGGTTTTTTGAAAAGGTGTAAGAAATATTTCAGCCCATCAAATATAGCGCTCCTCTACAAGTCCTACATCAGACCTAGAATGGAATACAATTCCCATATCTGGGCCGGGGCTGGTCGCACAGCCTTAGCTTCATTGGATATTGTCCAAAAGAGAGCCTGCAAGCTCATTGGCGATGTGGCAACTACTCGTCATATCGACTCGCTCGAGCACCGTCGCAATGTTGGATGCCTTTCGCTCCTTTATCGCTATATGCATGGTCAATGTTCTGATGAAATATCTAGTCGAATCCCTTGTAGAATAGTTCCTGCATGCAATACTCGCGCTGCATCCCGCGCTCAATCTTTTACCCTTCAAATTACCTTCGGCCGTACACTAAAATTCCGTGATGCTTTCTTGTCCCAAACTGTGCGAATGTGGAACAGTCTACCATCTTCTGTCTTTCCTCCGGCATACAACCTGCGAAAGTTTAAGGGCGACATACATCGGCACCTCCGCCGCTCTCCTCATATCCCTTAATCCTTTCCCTATCTCCTTCCTGCCACGCTGTGCTTTGCATCATAGGGTATCCCCTGAGCTTGGCTTAATAATATAAAAAAAAAAAGAATCCCTCTAGCTGATGCGCAAAGTCTGGAATATGGGGGTAGCGGTCTGGAATGGTACATGCATTCAAGCGCCTGTAATTCCCACATGGTCTCCAGTCCCCATTCTTTTTCTTGACCAGCAGTTTCTAGAAGGACGACGAATGCCCTGCTTAACGAGAAAATCAAATTCACGTTTAACGGCGATAAACTTATCTGGGGGTAAACGTCAAGCTTTCGAAACGACTGGAGGTCGTCTAGTCAAAATGTGTTGGGTAATATGGTGCGCTACTGAGTTGAAATTCACTGTGATCGCAGAAAAATCTTCCGGCAATTTGCGAATTTGAAAATTCACTGAGGGTTTGAGTAAGACTGAGAGAGATGAGTATCTCGTCTTGACCAAACGAGCTGGTGTCTTAAGGGAAGTTAGCAGGTCAATGAGGTGCCGATTCTTAACGTCCACTATCAATCCGTTATGGTTAAGAAAGTCCGCACCTAAAATGGGCTTAGAAATATCTGCCAAAATAAACTGCCATAGTAAATTTCTACGAAGTCCCAAATCTAGAGAGATTAGCTTATTACGGTATGGGAGTTGAACTTGCAGCAGCCAAACAAATAACTATTTATGCTATGAACTGTTACCATTTTTAAGTTACAACTAACTTACTTTTTCCTGAGACAACTTACATCTAGATGTGCCACACTCACAAAAATATGGTCGAATTAAAACGATCTAATGGCCCTCTAATAGAAAGCTCTATACATTCTCTTTATCTCTTGCTGTATTACGCCACATAAATTCTTCGCAATGATAGCTTTCTTTGGTTGTATAAAAAGTTAAAGAGCTTTCAAAAAGTGATCCGGGTTTATATGGAGTTTTTCACATCTAGTTGTAAGTTGTTTCAGCTTTTTCACACTTTCTTCACACCTTTTGTTACGTTTCTAAGTCAGCAAACAAGGAAAGCTATGAGCTAATCATCGGTGAATCAATCGGGACATCTGCTGTATTGTGAGACAAGTATGGCCTCTATGCAGCAGGAAGCAAACAATGAAGCTCGAGCAGTCTGTTCTAGCGATCACAACAAGAGGGTTATTTTGTAGCCACTTCTTTTCAGAGCTGGAGAACTGCAAGATATAGAGCTTAGAAGCTAGCTAGGGAAGCAGGTTGGATCTAGGGTTAGCTTTAGAAGAATAGATCCCCATATGGCCACTGGTGTGTGGTGATATGCTCTAATCAAGTCGATCTTTCAGAAGATTTTACATCCATGAATATGTACAGCAAAATCTTGTATATATAGGATCGGATAGCTGTCAGGTACAGTACATGTGTTCAGTCTACGAAAGTCTACACACGGCCACCAGTCGTTGCTTTCCTTCTTTTTGCAGTGGTAAAGAAACGTTTGAAGATGACAATTTGCATATACCTAAGTCTGTCATGTATTGAAATTCGCTCTTGGCAATTTCGTATTTTTCTTTGTCTAGTCGACGCGGTTTAGCGAATGGAAGGTGACCTTTGGTATGTATATAATGAACAACCTTGTGTGTTATTGGGTGAGAATAGTTGGGTGGTGAAGTTTGGTTTGGGAACCGGTCGATTAGTTCACCAAATTCATTTGATATATTAAAAATTTTGGGTGTGGGTGTATCTACTTCACTGACTTATAGCAATGGACTGAGCGATCTGCTATTTCATGTGGCACAAAAAATATTATGTTTCTGTATATCACCGTTAGAGCACCCTTTAAAACGATTACATAAAAAACATGTAAAACTCAACGAATCAGATGAAATTTTACACCCGTAAATCGGATTTTGTGGCCAAGTGATATTTTAAGTAATTTATAAGGAATTAAACTCATTCCGAATTTAATTCTCAAAAGTTATTCTTAACTCAATCCTGCTTATGGACAAGAGAGACGGAGCATGGTAAACACTATCTTTACCTTATTCCTTCTGAGGTGATTGCATCTGTAGCCAACATAAAAACATCAAATGGCATAAGCAAACGTTCCAGAATGCAATATTTTGTGTTGGTAGCTCCAACTCTGCAATAGGGCGAAAGAGAGAACTATAAAACTTGTGCCATGCTTTCCTATAGGAAAATGACAATACGCTCAGTCCATTGTTATAAGTCAGTGGTCTACTTTGAGTGTTTTCCCATCTATGTTTAGTTGGGTTATTCCGTCTATTAGTTTTTTTATTTTTGAGGTCTACCATGAGATTGAATTTTGCTAAAAAATCTGCGCCAATTATTGGTCGATTACTGTTTGCTACTGTAGACGGATGTGTGAAATTTCTCGGGAGACCTAAATCGACATTCAATAAATGTTGTCCGTATGTATATATTGAGCTTCCGTTAGCTGCAGAAAGGCAGTAGTCGTGAGTCTGTTTTTTTTTTTTGTTGCGGAAAAAGAAGAAATGGTACCACGGAAATATCTGCTCCCGTATAAATTAGGAATGATAGTTTTGTATTCCGGCATTTAATAAATAATCTGCGGAATATAAAATTACTACAGTCCCCCGCGTGACCCGTAGTCATACTAAGTTTTTTTGTTCTAATTTAAAATTGCAAGGTTTAAGGCAATTGCGTGCTTTCTTCCCGAATTTACTATGGTAATAGCAAGTTGGAAACTTCTTGACTTGGGACTGACTTGTCACCTCTTTCGGCATTCGTTACTATAATTTGCTCGATTTGTTTGCCCGAATTCCCTCTTCTTTGCTCTACCGCGAAATTTGGTACTAGCTATTGAGAGATTACGTAATCATTTATCGATAATTACTTCGATTCTATCGGCTATCTGTTCAAATGAGTCTCTTTTAACTTCAGAAACGCTGGGTTGTCCAACCTCATAATTTTATCGGCTGTTTGTAAAACATCGTTTAAATCAGATTGATTCGTTGCGGCGAGAATGGACTTAATATGCGATGGTAAGCCGTTTAGCCATATTTGTTTGAGAAGGTTTTTTGATAGGGCTTGCGAAGTGCCCGCAATGTTTTCAAGTCGCCTATAATATTGTGAGGGTGTGTCATCCCCCATCGCTACACCATCCAAAAGTTTTGTTACTCTTCTATTTTCACTTTCAGTCTGACGTTTTAAAATAGTTTCTTTTATTGTTTGAAAATGTTTTTCAGTAGGAGAGGATTGGATAATATCTATATTGACATAAGTATTTACCTTAGGTCGTATGTTTTTATAGTGTTTATAATAAAAGTTGATTGGACTAGCGCAAATAATGTCGACGGGCTACTGTGGCAAAAACTTGGAAAAATTGTTACTTTGATTATAAAGCATACTTTTGTAATCTAGATTAAAATTTTACATTGTGGAAAATGAAAAAAAAAAATTCACACGGTGCTCTTCTCACGTGTCAAGATCATAAGAACCTGTTTCTTTACATACGCATGTGCATAGAATATTTAATCAAATTAAATCATTTATGTAGCGAAAAGACATCAAAACGGGAAGGGGGGCCTATTCTTGAATAACGAAGGCACATTCCGTATTCGTTATACTGTCAAAACCATTCGGAATCGACACATGTGGTATTCTTGAAATCCGCATTCGTTATATACCGAACGAAAACCCTTCCTTATCATTCGTTATGCCAAACGAAGCTGCTACTTTACGGGTGATAATGGGAAATAAAAGATGGGCGAAAATTTCATATGCTCAAAAACTAAACTAATTGAGTTTTTAGAGAAAAACCCGATACGGAAATTTAGTAAATATGATAATTCTTTCAGTTCAAAAGATGCCACGGAATTGTGGCAAAATCAAATCAGTATTAATTTCCATACCCGAAGCGCAAAAGAACTAGACACGTTTTTTTATATTATATTCGAAACAAAGCTAATAGAAAATTTCCAGATTTGCCAGGATTTAAAATGTGCGGTGAAAGGAAAATCTGCGGCGGCAAAAAGATCATTTGCATGGCACTGGTGGAGGTCCTCCTGCAACATTTTTTCTATTTAGCGTTGAATTAATGGTGCAGGAATTGATTAACGATCAACGTAATTGATAGTCCATATATTCTTTAACGATTTCAGACGCAAACAATAATGACAATTCACTCAAGCTAGCCATTTTTTACAAATTATAGTTTAAAATATGAAACAGCTGACAATATTCAATTTGTAAATTGACAGATTTAATCTTACCACATTCGTTATGTTGAAAAACTTTTTCACCACTTCGACTTTATAACGATCGTAATTCAAGAATAGCCCCTGGATGTCTGTAAGAATAATTCTGAAATATGCTTTGATCTAATATTAAATGATCGATTTAAGAATTATGTTAATTTAGTCATATATCAAATATAGTGTAATATAATATTTCAAATATAGTAGTAGATAATATCGAGTATATATAATATATGAAAAAAAGTATTGCAAAAACAAATATAATTCTACGTTACTCTGTTGCTGTCAAAAGCGATGGTGCCTTTTTGTTTTGGGTTCCAGCGAGTGGCGTTACAATTTTGTACTGCCTTCGTTCTTTGTATTTTTATTTATTGCTTAGAGTTGATCATATACTGCAGGCTTTGAGATGCGTCTGCTTTTGCTGTGTTATTTTAGCGTGTATAGCGTCTGCTCTCAAATTGCTGCTTGAATGTTGTGTGCAACGTCCGTGGAATGTTATGCCGTTATTACCATGTGGTGTGTGATAACGGATCTTCTTTATGTCCTTTTGTATGGTTGTCTCCGATATAATACCTTGTAATTTTACTTCGGATATTACCTGTGAGTTTTAATTAAGAGGTACTTCTTATCCTTAATGTGCTTTGTTGCTTGTCGACTTGGGTGCTGATACTTTTTTACACTTACGTCGGGGTCACCAATGTAGCCGTCCTTACGACGACCGACGTACCAAAAACTAAGGTATAGGGGTTGTAATTAAAACCCGTCGCCGTTTAATTATTCTGACTATTTATTATTATCACTTCAATTATAAAAATAAGATTAATTCACAATTTGCTTTTTAATTATATTGAGTACTGCTCTAAGGAACTTCTTCCTTCACCATGTACCTGGTTTGGAAATCGGCCCTCTGTGGAGAGTAGACGATGCACATTTTTAAAAACTCAATGATTTGTCGAGCTAGCGTCACTATCTGGGTCACTCACACTTCATGTAATGACTCTTCGTCTCAGTCAAACTAGAATCTTAAAGTTACGGTCTTAAGGAAAATTTTGGGTACACTAGAATCATTTTTAGTAGGTAAAAAGAAATTTTTCAAAACAGGGTTTCTTGAAGAAAAATTTCTATTTTCCGTAATCTAATGAATAATGTAACAAGTGTTATACCATCTTACAATCCTCATTAAATGCGTTAACTTTTAAAGTTATTTGCCAAAATTTTGGTGAAATATTCATTTCCTATCCTTGGTTCGGCAAAAGGTGACATTTTCTTCTAAGCTGGAACAGTTGGTTTAGAATTAAAAGCAACAGCGTTACATAAGCACAATTCGGGATTACATAAGAAAAATAATATTGAAAAAAGTTAAGATTTGTACTAACGGGAGCTAGAAAACCTTCACAGGGTGTACATTTTCTAGAAAACGAAAAAAATGTCTATAATTTGAAAAATACATGACTTGGATTTTTTTATATTTTTCTAATAACTATTATGATTTGGTCTATGACGCGATTCCGGCTTGACATCGACTTTCGGGACACCCTGTATATATAATATTATATAAATTGATAAAAATATTAATGTGGATTTATTGTTATTAAATATAAAAATTATATTAGACTTGGTAGTTTTTTTTTTTATTTTTTTTATGGGCAGGGGGACGAGAGATCCCAAGTACGTAGGCCAGGGCGGGTAACCTGCCAGAAACCCGCTCATCAAAAACTTCCTGTTCTTTTAATGAAGAAGCGCATCAGGTCTTGGTGAGGCAAGAGTTTCAGCTCATGGAGGGGCAGATCCAAGCGTATCGTGCCGGCTCCAGGCAACCGCCGCACAAGCACACAGAAAGTGTTCGGTTGTCTCAGGCTCTCCATCCAGGCAGGACAGATACTCAGGGCTGTCCCGTCTTTGTTAGATGAGTGTGAAGCGAACCGTAGCCGAATATTGTTTTCTTCCCAGCCCCAATAGAAAATCAGAGAAGTTCCTATTAGACCCATCAAGAAAAATTTGTGTACACCTACATACGCTTAGGTTTGCTAATCTCTGCTTCTTACGAATATCCGCTTTGATGAGAGACCCGATAACCCTGCTGGCAATGCTTACGGTGGATACCGGTCGAAGGAAGGGAGAACCAGAGACAGACCTGGCTATAATGTCAGCCTTTTCATTCCTCATGATCCGCAGGTGACTAGGAACGCCGGCGTGCATCATCGGTGAGTTGCATTCGACTGCCCCATGGATCGAGATCTGAGGTAGTGTCCAAATATGTTGTGAAAAATGAAATTTTTGTATGGCATCCCTGCGAAGGAATTAGTCGATTTGTCCCATTTTCGAACTTAATTTTACTTTTGTTTTTAAAGCCAATGTGCAAAATTTTAGCTCTCGAAGTGCACGCGCTCTCGAGTTATGGTGAGGACGGACGGACTGCAGAACGGACATGCAAAAACCAAAATCCATTTTGCTCTAGCATCATTATTTCTCGGTGTTACAAATGGAATGACAAACTTAGTATAAGTAGGTACCCTTCAGATTTTATCTAGAGTATAAAAAGAACAAAGTGACGGTGTATATTGCCAAGTAATTGAATACAGGTTGGCTTAAGAGTATTGGTGACTTGCCCACTGCGACTCTGTGAACACCGCGACCAGAGTTGTTTCATTGTGTCCTTCCCTAGAGGCTAAATCTAGAATACAAGTGGGAAATGTTAAATGAAGTGAAGTTATAGACGATGTAACTCGGAACTATCCCAAAATTTGTCGTTTCCTTTTTTCTAAAGGAAACTGGATGTGGTGACGTCAAGTTAGCGATGTGTGTCCTTTAGAAAAAAAGGACGCGATAAAATTATGTTTTTCACAACAAATTATGAGATAGTTCCGAGTTAAATTAGGCGAAGTTGCGGTGTTAATTTTACGTAGGTAGGTTATAGTGCCAAGTACAAACACGTTGTTGGATTTGGAAAACTTCTTCCGTTGGTTGTTTTCCATTAACTTTAAGATTTATCAACCCCCCCCCCCCCCCCCACCAATTATAAAAAATAAGATTAATTCACAATTTGCTTTTAATTATATTGAGTACTGCTCTTATTATCTTGAGCCGGAGACAAGACTTGTTCGTAGCTTTTCAAACACGAATGAGTGGCGTTGACAGAACTAAGCTTATTTTGGCACGTTGATAAATGAGGTACAAACGGTAATTGACACAACTTTATAGAGTGCGTTCATGAAACGGAGTTTAACCTATTTACATGTAGTGTCAGTAGTGTCTCTACTCTGTAACATTAATGGAAGTACTAAAATATTTTATGATGATTTCATTATTCCTGAAGATTTTGTAGAACGTTTTATAGAAAAATTCAAAGGCGCAAAATGCACCGCGCCGTTGGATCCCCCAGGATACCACATCCTGGAACTAAGCTTTTCTCAATAAAAGTGAAAAATCAAAATAAATATTTCTGTATGGTAGCTTAACCTCTATAATGTCGTTTAGCCTAGGACTGAATTCACATCAAACAAACGCCTTTAGAGTTAATCTGATTTGTTTACTTGTATTTGCGTAGAAACGTCAGGATCAATTGATAATTGTAATGTGCAACACTGGATGAAAATAAATTTATATTTATCAAGTAAAAAGGTTAGAATTGGTAGACCAATTCTTATGATGCCCTAGATGACTGCCCGTATTTTATTTCATATGGTCACCCATTTTTCGCATATATTTCTAAAACGATTCGTCGGACAGAAAAAATTGTCATAACTAATTTTATAGCATTTCATATTCTGAAGAAGTTCTCGGTACATTAAAACCGTATAAGTCGTATCGTTTTCACAGTATACGTAAAAATTCCTGAAATATTATATGGCAACACCATGAGTCCAATTTTAAAATTATATTTAGTATTTGATGAAAATAGTATATACAAAATTTCAGCTCTCGCCTTTGACGCGTTCTCACGTAGTGTCCAAATATGTAGTGAATAACGAAATTTTTTATTTTTTTTTATTTTATTTTACTAAATTTGTTAAAAAATTATATTTTATAAGATAGATAAATAACCTTGTGTGCAGGTGAATCTGAATTGAACCCAATAAAATATTCAATTACAGCCTAAGGTGGACTAGGTCGGATCTAGATCGGACCTGTGATGTCATTTTTGATTCAAACGAACACTTTTACAGTACTTAGGGCGGATCCGGATCGGAACTGACGATCAAATGAAAGCGCCATAATTCAAAACTTTCTAAAGTTATTATGCTAAGAGATATAGATGGAAAAATAGACTAAAGGAGGAGTAAATAGATAGACTGACAGACAAACTAGCGGACAATAGAACGACCGAACGGATACCCTATGATTTTAATAACACGAACTCTTAAAAACTAGACTAAGTAAAGCTTGGGATTTAAGTTGGCTTTATGTCTCTTATCTTAATCTAATATTAATTAATTTACAAGTTACTTATTTTTACTAACTATAATTTCTTATATACAGTGGTGATAGCCTTCAATGTTCTTCGGGTCATTGCACGTCTTCTGATAATGCATGTGATGGGAAGAAAGATTGTAGCGATGGTTCGGATGAGACTGTCAAGCTGTGCGCATCAGCCTTTTGCCCTCATTTTGCATTTCGTTGTGGTTACGGAGCTTGCATAAGTGGAGATGCTACTTGTGATGGAATAAAAGATTGCATAGATGGTTCTGATGAAACACGCGAACTTTGTGGCAATGGACATACTACACAGGAACCTGATAGTCCCGATATTTCAATTATGATGTAAGTATAATAATAATAATAATAATGATATATAATAATAAATAGATTAGATTGCTTTCACTGAAAAAGTATTTATTTAGAACACCGCCCAGCATAGATGTCGGTGTCAGTCATCGAGGTTGTAAAATTGAAAATTTGCCACACGTTTTAATGACATATGAATCCAACCCCAAAGAATTCGTTAGACCAGGTCAATATGTTATGGATTTCGTATCAATATCTTATAAATGTCGACCAAAGCACATTTTGGAGGGACCTACAACAAATTTATGCCTGAGTGGTAGCTGGGCCAGTGAACATCCAACATGCACAAGTAAGTACTTCAATAGACAATGCTATTGATCTGTGAAAAATGTGTTCAATATTTTCCCTTAAATTAATTATTGCTCTTACGTGCATATGTCCAATGTTGCGACAAAACTTTGAGAACCTCATTGTCTCTCTATGTATAGATTAGATTCCTACATATAATTATAAAATTAAAAAAAAAATTATTTACAAAATCCATATAAAAAGAAGAACTCGCAGTCTTGGCGGCACGACCCCAAACACATGCCACTTTTTGATGAAATATTTTCTATAGTCTGAGACTTCAAGGTCAGAAGAAAATTGGTTTTCTTTCCATAAAAAACCCAAAAAAAGACGAATTACTCTAAAATAATTGCATTTAGTTTCTGTTAGTAGAGTGCAAGCTGGTGTACTAAATTAACAGCAATCAAAAATAGTGGAAATGAATTTGTAAAAATTTTTTATTAGCTACTTGCATATACTTAGAAGGTTCTGCCAAATTAATCATTGCCAGCAGCGAGCAGCCCAACCCGGAGTGACCTTCAAAAATTATTTTGCATAAATTACACCGCCAGAGGGTCTCCTCCAATTGAATATAAAATGTAATTCCCAAGCTTTTATAAAAATTGACAAACACCTCTATATAATTATCACTTTTTAATAGCATCTTTCACTCCAATTAAAACAATTTCACTTAGGTACACACATTTTCATCTCGTTATTACAAGCATATTTCATTGGAAAGACTAATAAACTGCAGTGCACTCAGCTTGATTTTATATCCTATACGAAATCATAGTATAGTCATTGTGAGTAGTTCTACAGATTTGGACAAAGTAAGAAACTTGTAGAAAATTTTGTGCACCCGTTTTCGTGGAATGCATATTTGTACCTTGAATGTTGGAGCATGCAAAATAATGATGTGCATGGTTTTACTAATCGACGAAACGTGGTTAAATTATGATTTATCGTCATCTTCCTTTACAATCCCTGTTTCATATACGGAACGACAAAAAAAATCGATTGGGTGGCAAGTAGTGTGGCAATTTACGTGAAGCAGTACATTAATTTGAAGCTTGTTGTCTAATAAAAGGAGTCTCTCATCGAATTTATTCTTGGAGGAGATTTTAACGTAAATTTATGTTACCAAGATAATCAAACAGAGCGGTTCTTACAAGACTCTATACCTAAGTATCACCAACCAATTTCCCACTTATTTTAATACAGCCCGTCCCTCGTTACTAGATCTTCTTCTGGTTACTAATAGAGACAAGGTACTAGCACTCAATCAACTTAAATCGCCTCTAGCAAAATGGATCACGACATTTTCCTTACATGATATACGTATTAACATAGATGGCACAAGAACTAGATGTCGCATGGCATACTAGAGCAGAGTGTACAGATTGAGAAATGGGTAGTGCATTCTGGAATGGACCATTACATGTGTGCTGAAAGCAAATTTTTTTATAATAGCAGTTTTTTATACATTTGATCGACTTCCTCACACTTCAGATACGAAAAATTATGAATCACTCGACGTTGAAATGTTGTCGTCCATTCCGGAATGGAGCCATAAAAATTGTATACACTTTTTTGGTACTGCATGCGAGATCTAGTTCTGGTGCCATCTATGGTATTAATCAAGAACCATCCTCTCTCATGTACTCATATCCTGCTTTATAATTGACGAAAGTTCTTTATTTAAGTAATGATTTTACCTAACTGCAGATAACATTTATGTGTGATTCAGTAAACAATTAAGTCGAGATCGCCTTTTTTCATTGATAACCTCTATACAAAATATGTACCCAATAGAAGGAAATCCCAACATGTTTGCAAGGGTTGTTCCGAGAATGAGTTTTATATAATAGCTGTCCGCAACAAGTGACTTCAGAAATTAGGCGAGAAAACGACAATATGTCAGCCCAACATTTCTGAATCTTAGGTGCATGCAGGTGCCTAAGGAGCTAAAAGGGATAAAATTAGTTGTGGTTTAAATCCCGAAGGCTTAAACATATTGTTCACGTATACCTGCAATGGGAATCACTTGGCCGCTTCTCACGTATCTGATGATAATGCGATAAGAGCATCTAATATACTTTCGTAGAGTCGACTACAGTGAACTTGTGGATGCTGTAAATTCAATCCAGTCTGAGGCAATTGAGCCTGATAACCTTCCACCTAGGCTCATTACACTTGTATTTCTCTTTATTGATGAATGTGTTTGGCATACTATTAACTTATGCTTGACGTCATCCTGCTATCCCGCTGCCTGGAAAATGGCAA
Source organism: Dioctria linearis (assembly GCA_963930735.1). NCBI lineage: Eukaryota > Metazoa > Arthropoda > Insecta > Diptera > Asilidae > Dioctria > Dioctria linearis. Next base: position 80,490,641 of record OZ005741.1, on the reverse strand, counting down.
CAGTCCTTCCTACTGCAAAGAACTCTTATCCTATCCCAACCTGGCTTCCACCCAATATGTGTGTTATGTTTCATATCCATCGTCTTAGAAGAAACTATCTTATCCTTCTGAAGAAACTTTGTGCTCTTTTAATTTCAACGGCTGGCCCATTGTTCCGTTGAGGGGTTTCCTGTCAGAGCAAAATATTAATAATAATTCAATATTGGGACATTCGCTATTCAGTTAGTTTATTAAAGATGTCCCAGATGTAGTTCAAGAGGTACAGATCCACTTATATTCCGATGTTGTACAACCCTATATAAACCTGCATTGAATGTATAAACTCTGAATTGGAAAGAATTAATACCTCGATTGATACTAAATTCTGCAAAGTATCATTGTATTAAAATTTATAATAACGATGTAATTGAACTCCCACCAGTGGCTTTATAAAATGTTCGTTGCGTGTTATAAGTACAGTTACAATGCTTGTAGTTGTCTGAGTTCAACACATGAAATATTGTAATTATGTTAAAGCCATGGTTAGCAAAGTTTATGCAAGGCTCCGATGTCTATGACTTTCATTGGGTCTGCTGCCTGCTGCCATTCGTTTAAGATTAATTACAGCTTTAATCTTTCCCCAACTTCACCTATGGTAGAAATGTGTTTGCCTAGTTGGATAGCGTTTGTGCCAGGACGGTTGTAAAAGCATTCAACGACTCTGCTCGGTTTGTATTCGTACTGCGAAGATTTGACCATGTTTCTTTCGCGTTCGCTCTGATGCACCTTGGCAACTTATTTCGAAAGACGAGCTTTCTTATAATCTCTATTTAGTTCGACCAAACCAGGGTAAGAATAAGAATAAGAATAAGTTTATACGTGGGAAAGTACTATAAGAATACAAATTTTTTTTTTAGTACAAAAACATAGTGGCAAAAAGAATAAATTAAAACAAGTAAATATTAATATAAAATACGAGAAATGAAATTAAAATATAAAAAAAACAAAGTTAAATAAATTAGAAATTCAAAAAATTAAATATAAATTCGAAAAATATGTATATGCTACTATCAACGTAAAATAAAATACTAAAAAATTACTCTAAAACATCAGATTACAAATACAAATATGTAACAACTAATAACTAGAAAACACAGAGCCAAGACCACCTAAAACACACCCAAAAGTCTATCCCACGACGGTGCTGCAGCGCGTTATTCGCTCCATAAACCCTCGAGTCGAGCTCGTACGCTAAATTTCGGATGGTAAATTATTCCAAGCTCGAACAGCACGAACAAAGTAAGAATTCTCCATTACTGAGTATTGAAAATTTGGTATCAGCAAGTCGAACCGCCTTGAGGAGTTTAAAAATTTAGAGTAGATGAGCTTATGAAGAGATGCCAGAAGCCTCCGTAAAAGATATAGATTTAAGGAGCAACTAAGTAGATGATTACGATGTTGCGAGATATGATCGAATCTCCTTAAGCAGAAGACGAATCTTGTGCAGTCGTTGAACGCCACATTTAGCTTAGTGGAACAGGATGAACACAAGTGAGGGAAAAGGAGACTGCCGTAGAAAAAGTACGGGAGAATCAAAGATTTGATTAGCATCGAACGTGTGTTCGTAGACAAGGTTCCCGAAGACAACCACAGCCGACGAAGCACACCATAAATCCATAAATTTAGATTCAAAACACCGGACAAACAATCCTTTACCTTAACCCGCTGCAATCTTTTGGAGAGAAAGCTGCGGATTAAGGACACAGCAGAGTGATGAAAAAGGAAGTTTGAGGTCAACTTTTCAAGCAGATTGGAATGATTGACCATGTCAAATGCTTTGGAGAAATCAAGCAGGGCAAGAACACACAGATGGTCCATGTCAAGCGAGCGACGTATATCATTCGTAGCATTAATAAGGGCTGTCTCGCAACTACGAGACTTACCAGACTGGAAAGGACTTAATAAGTTAAAGTATTCCAAATGATCAATTATTTGTTGTACCATCAATTTTTCCAGAACCTTAGCAAGAAATCCCAACAGGCTAATCGGTCGAAAATCACCGGGAGCCTCAGCTGCATTGATCTTAGCCACCAGCACAATTGTAGCAATTTTCCAAGCGGAAGGAAATATCGACATGGTAAGGCAGGTGTTAAAAATATGTAGAATCGGCTGTATTATCCAAGACAGAAGAATCCTGATAAACCTAGGTGGAATATCATCAGGCCCCACAGCATCAGATTTGACAGCACCAATTGCCACAGCAATCTCTCTGGCATCAACACATCTAAAACTAAAACAAGGCTGATCATTACTTGAGGGAAACATGAGGCGATTTAAATCCAGCTGTCCAGAACTACGTGCAGAAAGGATTGGGAGAGAAGTGAAATGGGAATTAAGTATGTCAGGATCCAAGCTACACTGGGATTTATCTCTGCCATACACAGAAGCCTTACGCAAGTTTTTCCACAAGATTTTAGATGATAGTTGGGGGTCAAACTTTTGCTTAAGGTATCGTCGCTTGGCTGCGCGAACCCTAGAGTTGACCAGATTTCTAACCAATTTGTAATGCGTACGGCTTTCATTGGTCTTTAATCAAAGGTATCTGCGATATAAAAAATCCCGCTCAGCAATAAGTGACTGGATTGCTGCAGAGAACCATGGGCAACCATCTTCTCTGATTCTGCGTGAGTGAGTTGGAGCATATTTATCGTGAAGATAATGTAGAAGTTCATAAAATCCATTAAATTTCTCATCCACTGAGGTATACAGAGTGATGTCATTCCAGGGCAGCGAGGCACACTCATCACCCAACTGATATAGATCAATATCATCATATTTCCTATATGATATTACCTTGTACTATCTGCAGTTACCAATATCAATGCCATCTGTCATAAAAAGGAAGTCATGATCGAAGACGGAAGGAGAACCAATCTGGTTTTGAAAGACAACTGAATCATAATCAGCAGTAACAAGCAGGTCAAGCAAAGATTGATTATCCGTATTGAGATAAGTTAGGAGATCGTTAATGACACAAAGGTGGAGTGACTGTAGAAAGAATAAGAAAGAATCCGTCGCACTATTATGTCTCAACAAATTGACATTAAAATCTCCTCCCAAGACAACATTTGCATATCTTTGTGTTAGATCAGAGAAAACAGCACGGAATTCTGCTGCTAGCAATCTCTGACATAAATAGCAACGCCACCACCAATACGACCCATCCTGTCATTTCTAAAAATGTTATAACCAGGAAAGCTAACTAGGGTAGAAGGTATATGGGGTTGTAGCCAAGTCTCGCACACTAAAATAACATGAACATCAGAACCTACAAAAATATCACATAATTCGTCGAACTTTGGTCTAATGCTTCTGGCATTCAAGCTGATTACATTAAGACCTTCCGACTGCCGACAGAAAATATTAATTAAAGTTCTCACTCTGATCGGCGTAAAGATGTTTTCATTCATAAAAATAAAAATAAACACAAGAGCTGCGACTCACCAAGGTGAAGGGAACAAAAACACGATCAGCACCAAAGAAAAACGAGATTATCACCATTAAAACTGAGTGTTAACAGAGTGACAATAATATAATACAACAAGGTTTGATTAAATAGACAATATAAATACTCGACGGAAAATAACAGCATCATTACGGTGAAAACTAAACTATCAACAAAACAAATCAAACTTAAATAAAAATAATGAATAAATAAACAATATAAAAACTCAAAAATATAAAAGCATATGTTTGATCAAACCTAAACTATCAACAACATAGATTAAAGTTAAATAAAAAAACCAAAGAATAAAGTCATGCACAATACATCACTTGGCTCCCTGGTTGGCATCGCATAGAAATAGTAGCATATCCGAGTTTGTAATTTTGTAGGGTTTTCCTTCCTTTTCCAGTCTAATATACAAGAGGCCGTCACGAGTGTAAGCAGAGCTAAGCTTCCCCTCCTGACGTCGTATTAGAGCCTCCCGTAATAACTTGCTTGTAGCAGGAGTAATGCTCTCATGAATGTGCACTGGGCTCGGAGCAGCAAAACCATCGATGTCAGCTAGCCTAAATTTGCCGAAAGCTTTTAGGGCTGCAAAAAAAGCACGCCTCTCGGATGTACACGAAAATCTAGCAACAATTGGCGAGGCAGAAGATCTTCCGGCATCCGGGTTATTAGCACTCTGCCTTGGTCTGACACGAAAAGCAGATATATATGGAGAAGGTGTGTGCTTGATGCGAAAACAAACTTTGTGAAAAATGTCATTAGGTATTTCGCTTGCCTTATAGGGGACACCTCGAATAGCCACATCAGATGATCGTTGCAGACGACAAAGCTCCTCACCATTATCATTAAGAGCAGAGTACCCAGAGTATTAGCCTAATAAGAGAAGAAACCGAATATTGAAATTGCTGATCGCTGTCTCAATTTTAGCAGTCATACGCTTCTCCAATTCGAGTAAAAGCTGATTAATTTTAACCAGCAGGCTATCCTCAAAACTAAGCAATGCTAATGCTGAATCACCATTACAGCCAGTAGGGGAAATTGCAGCAGACGGTGCCAGCTTTATTGTAGCTCTAGTTGAGCGAGATGATGGCGCAGGTGCAGGCACACTAAGATTAATACCCCTTTTGTTTTCTCTTAAATCTCCAGAGAGTTCTTTTGCTTGGTCAGCCGATTTTGCTCCCATAGTGATGATAACATAATCCGTTAAAACAAATGAGAAAATAAGCGTGGATTATCGAATGACAAATGAATTTTTAACGATTTATTCCTTATGGTGACGAGCCTTAAAACACAGAACGATACAACTAAAACACTCAGGTACCAGAACAGTGAAAAAATAATTAGAAAAATCGGATTAAAACTAATTAAAAATGGAAAAATACGGGAGCACAAATAAACACGTCTATACGTTACTAACACACATGACGGATTATTCCAATTTACAAAGTAAGAACGTAATAGGAACATGTTGATTCCACAATTTCATAAGGCCTCTTTGGAAGATTCTTATCTCGTTCAAACAGCACGTTTATGGAATAATCCCTCCGTTAAATGTTCAGAATGTTGGCACTGTCCGTTTAAGAAGTCCATTGATACATACATAACGAAATATTCCTCCTATCTTTATTTGCTAGTAGTCTCCACTAACTTCGATTGTATTTCCTTTTTTTTCCTTTTTACTCCTCATTTTAAGTACATACTTAGTTATATATCTAGCACCGCTTATTTTAATGTACAAGAAAAGATGTGAACTCTTGTGTATACTAACCATAAATAAATATTTGAATTTGAATTTTAATTGGAAATTCAAATGTCAACGTGTTCAATCTTCCAGCATATTTCTTCGAAGTCATTTGCTCATAATAAATTAGTTTCTTGAAACTTCATGAAAGTTAGTAAGTAATTATCTGTGAAAGTGGTGGGAGTTGATTCAACAGCATTCCGGGTTCAATAGATATCTATAAATTTCCAGAAATTTCCTTATTGCCTGAAGTAACCAGTTAACCCAAGAAATTTGAATACTTTCTTTACATTTGTTAGTTCCGGATATTCATTAATTAATTGCACTTTGTTACCACCAAGTTTTTTCCCAAATACAATTTTAACGATTGTTCTGCTCAATGAGAACACTCAAGAAAAATATAAGTAAGGATGAGGACTGTAAATAATACAGCCAATGAATACTTAAAGTTAGTGGTATATTTCACACACTGACTAGAACTAAATTTAATAGATTTCAACTTCACTTATATTACGTAAAATAGATACTTCGATAATGTCACTTAACAACTAGATTTCACTTATGTATGTAATTTCAAGTAAGTCACTTACTAACTATTTTATATAAGTTCAAGTTATACACAACACTGTAATAAATCGTGCTAACTTTTCGAAAAATATACTCACCAATTTCAAATGTGATATTAACTTTATGGCGTTGGTAAATAGATAGTAAGTGGTTGTCTTGTTCTAGTCGTGCCCCGGAACAAGATACGTTGTTTCAGCCGAGACCCAAAACAAAGTTTATGTGTTAGTACTGATCTTGTTCTAGTCGTTCCCCGGAACAAGATACTTTACTTCAGTCGAAACCCTAAGCAAAGTCGCATTAGTAGTATTTATTCTAGTCGTTACCCAAAATAAAGGAAAGTTGTTAATAATGTTAAGATACTACCAGTAGCCAAGTAGATTCCAAATGATGCACAATCTATGAGAGCTGGATGCGAAAAGAGAAAGATTTAAGTTGGCCTGCGACTTATATTGCCTCTGTCTGAATTGCGCACGGCACCAACAAATTGTTTTACATAGCGCATAGCAACCAAAGTACTTTGACTTTAGCAGCTGTGCAGAGGTAGCAACACAAAAGTCCGTTGACCTTAGCAGCTGTGCGTAGGTCAGAAGAGTACATTGACCCTAGCAGCTGTACAAAGCAACTGGAATTTTGAGCATTTATGTTTCCGTTCCTGATTTTGCCTTGTTAAAGTAATTATGATTACAAATTATACAATAGGATACCTATTGCAATATTGCTAATTTGCTACTTTAAAAGATACATTTAACTGCACAGATGACTTAATCTAGTTCCACTTGATTTGCGTAATGTTAATCGATGAATAGTTACTTTCCTCTCACTGGATTGTGTCGCTGTTTTGTTTATGTGGAATGTAGCCATAATGTGTCGATTGTTGTTTCCACTAAAAATTGCTTTATCGACGTGTTTGTAGGTAGGTATACATAGTTTCGTTCCCAACCTAATTTCAATAATTAGAAATAGGAATTAGAATCTTTTGAATGATTTAACTTTCAGGTGGCTTTTTAATGTTGGTTTAAACAAGGATTTAGAGTAAGGTTGGTTCCTCTCAGCACTTCAATAAGTCCTCTAATATTTCTAGAGCTTCATGAATATCATCCTTAAGATCATTATGTCGCCAAGATAAAATCTAACCGTAGCATTATTTAGGCGAGCTCTTATTTTATCCATGAGGCGGAGGAAAGAAGCAGGAGCATTTGTTAGTGCAAAGGACATTCGCCGAAATTTTTACTGTCACTCAGAAGATACAAATGCAGTATATTGCCTGGAAGAGACTTCCAAACGGACTTGATGATACCCACTCGTTAAATCGAGATACACGAAGATACTTCCTCCGCAATCCGATTTAACTCTTCCTTAATATTTGAAGTGGAAGAATATTCCTTACAATCATTCATTTAATCAAATACTGAAATCATGGGGTATATGTGCTAAGTTTGTCATTCCATTTATAATGCATAAAAATATTGATGGTAGAGCAAAATAATAATAAAATTTATTTTGATTTTTACCTGTCTATCTGCCCATCGGCACGATAACTCGTGAACGCGTTCGTTTACATAGATTGCAGAAATTTTGCACACGAGCGTTTTAAAAAAAGTTAATTTAAGTTCAAAAATGGGACAAATCGGGCAACTCCTTTGTAGGGTTGATATACAAAAAATTTTACTATATATGTACTTAGAAACTGGCTGAGAACGCGTCAATGTAGTGAGCTGAAATTTTGTACACAGCGTTTTCATAAAAATAATCAATAAAATTTCAAAAATTGACTAAATCGGGCAACGCCTTTTTGGTGGTGCCACAGAATTTCAGTTATTTACATATACTATGAAAACGATCAATCCTATACGTTCGGAAAAATACTACAGAATATGAAATCGTATGAAATTGGTTATAACCATTTTTACTGTCCGACGAACCCTCTTAGAAATATGTGCGAAAAACTACTTCAAAATCAAACCTGTACAGATGGCTGACAATACGAAATAATTACATACGGGCATTTCTCTAGGGTGTCATAAGAATTGGTCTTAGACTAATTCTAGCTTTTTTAGTTGTTTATACCCTAGATTAAATCTAGAGGCTATACTAAGTTTGTCATTCCGTTCATATCCCATAAAAGTCATGCATACAGAGAAATGGTCCTCTGATAATTTTAAGCTTGCTTTCCTATATTCTCAATTATAATCAAATTTTCATACCCTTCTTAACGGAATTATGTAAAATGAAAGACATCTTAACGGATTGATTACGGTTACCCAAAACAAAAAATTGTCAGCTGATTGCATATGTAAACGTGTATAGTCCAATGAATAGGAATGAATATGCCTGCAGATTCGGACTATGGCCACACTTACTCACATGTAACTATTACTGTCCAGAGAAAAGAGGAGGAACAGATTGAATACATATTGCACTGGTCGACGTCTTTATGCGTTCGCTCCCACGATAACACGCTTACAGCTTCTACTGTCATTCTACTTGATCAGGGATCATTGGTTTCGTAAAATTGTGATGAAATCGTAAAAATAGAAATTGCTTAGATGGAAAATATGTGCATGAAAAAGGATTTAATTTTTAAAGCATCCAATCTATAGGTACGTACTGCGTATCCTCAACTGTACTAAAAAACTGTCAGTTGAATATACTATAATGCCACCTATACCACCGTCGAAAGGTGTGCAATACTCCTTAAAAAATCATACGTAGCATACCTACTTATCTAACAAGTCACTCTAAAAAACTTCTAATTTGCAGAGTATTGCTCAAACATCGTCATAAGCGGCGTTACTATTCAAGCAACGTGCGAATATGAAGGAACTCGAATACCATGCAGTCAACCAGCTTTACGACCAGGAACTCGAGCTACTATTTCTTGTCAGATAGGATACCAAAAACCAGATCGTGTCCTACAAGATATCTTGGTTTGCGAAGAAAATGGTGAATGGGATTATCATCCATTCAGATGTGAACAGGTTTGTGGAATAGAGCCTACGCAAGCTACTCCATTCATCATCGGTGGAGATAAAATCAATAATACCCTTGTACCTTGGAATGTGGGCATCTATTCAAACCTAAGACAGGCTTACTCGCATATCTGTGGGGGCACAATGATAAACGCCAAAGTTGTTATCTCTGGTAAGACCACTCAATCGATTTTTTGTTCTACATATAAAAACTTATTTTCTTATTCTTTTAGCTGCTCACTGCTTTTGGGATGTTAAAATGGATAGAGCCTTTGATAAGTCTAACTATGCTGTCGCAGCTGGAAAATACTACCGTGATTACTATGCGGATGAACCATTAAAACCACAATTTTTCAACATATCAGAACTTCATGTACCGCCAGGGTAAGTACTGAATTCTTTCCTATTTTCAAATTGTATTAACTCAAAACATTTTTCAGATACAAAGACATTATTTTGTACTATCAAAACGATATAGCTGTTCTCGTTCTACAAACCTTCATCGAATTTAAGCCACACATAAAGCCGATCTGCATCGAATGGCAGAGCTATAGCAACAAGTCAATTAAATCAAATCTTATGGGCAGAGTAGCCGGTTGGGGTAAAACTGAAACCTACGAACCTAGTACTGTTCTACGTGCTGTTGAATTGCCAACAATAAGCTATGAGGAATGTATTGAAAAAGTAGACCCCATGTACAGAGTCCTTGTTACAGGCGATAAATTTTGTGTGGGTAGTGTAGACGGGGAAGCAGTTTGCGAAGGGGACAGTGGCAGTGGATTTGCATTACCAAAATATGTGGGGGGCCAGAAGGTATTTTTTCTATGGGGAATTGTAAGTAACGGCCTAAATAGTCAAGGTCAATGTACTGGAAACTATTTTACTGCATTCACCAACATACAATATCATGCTTCAATGATAACTGAGTACGAGACACGGTTTCGGCCGAAATGAAAGTTTGTTGCTGTTTAGCATAAATTTATTACAATAAAATTTAGACTGATTCGAAATAGATTATGAATTTATAGTTATAAGCCTGTTCCCGATTTAAATAATTCTAAGATCGTGGATATTTTCCTCAAATAAATTGTTTGGAAATTTTTTGTACTATACACTAACTTTAGAGGTTAATCATCATCACTGACTAGATCCACCCATTTTGGCTATTATCAATATACAACAAACATGATCGATGATACTTTAATTCGGTATTATTTCAATATACATATACGTATTAAAAACGCTATAATTGACCTAAGACCAGTTTGTCGATACGTCAGATGTATACCTGAAAATGTTTAGACCCGTCCGTTTTGAAAATACTAACGTTAGATTGTTTTCATCATTATTGTATACGTAATCTACCTAAACTCTATAACAAACCCTTCAAAAGAGTTGCCCGATTTAATCCATACTTGAACTTACACCTTGACTTATAATGTAAGTAGGGCACCAAACATTTTAATTCAAGTCTCTGTGCGTTCTCAACTAATATCGAAAATATATTTTTTTTGAAGTAGCTTATCGCATATATTTCTATTTCGTCGGACAGAAAAAATGATTATAACCAATTTTATAGGATTTCATATTCTGAAGAAGTCTTTAGTACAATAAAAATGTCTGAGTCTGATCCTTTTCACAGCGTACACAAAAAACCAAATTTTTTATATGGCAACACCCGATTTAGTCCATTAAGATTTACCACCCCCACCCAATTTTTTATTTCTCTAGGCGTGGCCTATCTATAGCCTTCGGGTGCAAGACCACATACGGGACACTCTATCTAGAAAAAAACATTTCTTTGTAGGTTGTTATAATGTATTTTTGTGAAAATTTCTAGATTTTTTCTCCTTGATCCCTTGAGATACCAAGTTGAAATTTTAATATGTTTTAGTGAATAGTATAAGGTATAAAATATAAAAAAATAAATAAAATCAAAGGTACGTCCTTATTACTGATGTCTGCTTCCGCATATATTTTTAAGATGCTATTTTTCTTAGATAACTTGAGGTCCTATGTTTCAAATGAGCTATATTTCACTGTCCTGGGATGAATAATGAAAATATATATGAATTTGTAAAGAAATTCTGTCCATATTGATACACAATAATTCTAAAATCGGTAAAAAAACCTGGATTGTTTGCAACTCAACAATACCTGCTCCACCATTAGGTATGGTTACCTTGCATTTTTCCTTCAATTCCTCTGCTCGTTGAAGTTGAATTTTTCCAAGATCTTTTCTGATGCTGATGTATTTATTATCCTTAGTTGCATGTGCAATTGCAACAACTAAAGCTCGAAAGAAACAAAGTTCATCATTGTTTTTTATTTGTACAATGTCTCTTCGCTTCAAACACTCCTCATCAAAAGTGTTATATTTTCCACCGTAGTCTCTTCCTATTCCCTGTGGTAAACGAAACGATGTTAAGTGTAGGCAGAAGCTATCCATTGCTAGCCCTAAATTAACAAAGAATATAATCTTTCTGTTTAAATATAAGGTTAAAAAGTTATTACCTGATGAGTTGCCTTGAAAAATTTTCGCAATCATCTCCCACACATCCTCCATTTTTACATCGGACGCGAGCCATTCAGGACCGCGCTTTAAAACTTTTCCCACAAAACGTTATACCGACATAATCTTCTCCCGAAACGTTTTCCAACGCGTACGTAGTTATTTTTTCGACAGCGTTTTTATTCCATGTTACAGGATCGACATCTTCGGCAACAGGATTAACTTTTATATTGAAAATCTCGATGATGGTAATCCGTAAAACAGTCTCACTGATTATTAAAGAACTATTTCCTTTATATAAACACTCGCGAAATTATATTGTACAACAGGTGTATGGCAATACTTAGTATGCTAGATACATTTTTATGATAACAATGTAATTGAAAGCAGTACAAAGCCGATGTAGTGCTGCATTAAAACCTGTTGTACTTTCAAGACTATGAAAATGCATTCACTCTAAGAATTATTGTTTAATAAGTGCAACTTCCGACTAAAGGCTATAATTACTTTGTTACATTCAATAAACTGTTTCAATGAAATGTTGTGAAAGTATAGCTGTATAAAAGTGGAGAATTGATTTGATAGAAAATTAGTTCAAAGTGGTAATCCAGGGATTTTAGAATTCAAAGTGTTTATTTAAAATTTTTAAAAGTAGAACTGTACTATAATACATAAAGAAGTAAAAAAAATGCAGGCAAAGGAAAGGTGTTATTCTCTAAAAGAGCTCGCACTGTAGCGTGTCAAATTATATACCCGGATATTAGCCGAATCCGCAATTTCACATCCGATCTCTACCTAATACACGCCCTGTAACAAAACAAACATCTGAATCCTCATGACTGTACCAAACTTAGTACATATACCTAAAATTCGGAGTATTGGTGGCAGCAAGTTCATTTGAATTCGTGTCCTTCTTCTTAAAGATTACTTGACAAAGAAAAGGGAGAAAATTGTGTATAAGCAAAAGTAATTAATATCTTTAAATAAAAAAAATTGTGCTATACCGTAAAGAAACAAAAAGCAAATTATAAGAAATTGAGTTTAAATCGTCAAAAGTGATACAAAAAAGAAATAAATGGAACTACATGATATATTCTGAAATATGAGCGATGTGATTGCACCTAGCCGTAAGGTTTCCATCTACCCAAAGTGTTAATTAATTTATATTAATGTATATATATTTTAGCCTTTTCAGCAAGACTACAAAAAAAAAACAAAAGGAAGAAAACTAAAAAATTATAAAAAAAAAGAAGAAACAAGAGGTACATCAAACAAAAAAAAAATCCACGTGGAGATCAGTACGAGAGCGCAATTGGACACTAAAATCTACTCAAAGATTTAGAGATAAGTCATAGTCTAGTGTTTGTTAATATAATTATTTATTTATTTTCGTAACTTTAAATGCATGCTCAGTTCTAGTCTATAAGTAAAAGAAAGAAAATGATATACTAAACTTTGGTTAACATAGCATAGAGGCGCCGACGTAAGCAGTGTAGATAAACGTAAATTAGACAACTCTCCTTTGTGTCTATATTACAGAATTAAAGAAAATATGCGTGCGTAATCTAAAGTATTAAAAGAAAAAGGTTCAAGAATCCCACAGTACAACAAAAAGGGTAAAAACAGTTTCTTTCCTGAATTGCTTTTGGCGCAAATGTCAGAGGGCAGTTGAATTTCATGTCGTCCTCATAACAGACCTACGACTTGCTCTCGCCCGGATTCGAATTAGTTAATTGCAGTACAAAGTTGCTATAGTACAAAATTTGGGGGCTCAACCGGGATCATTTTCTCTGCGCAATACCGGATCTATTTCCTGGTTTGTCTACTAGTTCATAATGCAAGCAAAAAAAACAAAAATAAAATAAAAATATATAAACAAAAATAGACAAGAATTATAATCAAAATTTTACGAACGCATATTAAAAGTTCGTAGCCTAATATCATACCGTGACCCTATCTAAAAGTGCTGTAGAGTCATTTTCGCTGAACAATCACGGCTTATCACCACAAATTCGATATTACACAAAACCAATCTGTAACCGATTGCTATTCCGACCAAGCGCACGCTCTTGTGAGATCAAAAACTACGCGTTGCTAATTAGATTTACAATTTGCCCAAAATTAGAGTGTGCATAACTTTATTTAATTATATATATATAAATGTGCCAGAATTCGTATACAAAAAAGTTTGCAATTTCTAAGCTCTAAGCGATCTGAAATGTTTGTGTTAACTTCGGAGATATGCATAGACATACAAAGAAATTCTGTTCAAGAAAGTATTTTTTGGGATTCTACGGTATATAGCAAAAGCTAAAAAATATTCTAATTTTTGGTGACAAGTTTCAAGTCTTGGTTTGACTCATCAACAGGTCCCAAATAGCGAAATTGGGTGATTTGAAAAACAAATGAAATAAATGAAAAAAAGAAGAAAGAAATGAAAAGTTTGAGAAAAATAGAAATAACAATTTTTTTATTTATAAAAAAAAAAAAAAAAAAAAAAAAAAAAAAAAAAAATCATCCAATTTCGCTATTTGGGACCTGTATATACCTATATACCGGAGAATCCCAAAAAATTCTTTCTTGAACAAAATTAAGTTTAACCCGGTAAAAAGTCCAAAAGAGTAATCTTTTTATTTATACAAAGAAAGGTAAACCATGTTTGAGCAACATATAAAGAATATCCAATGCCTATTATAATGGGAGTTGTGAAAAAGGTGAGAGTGTACCTAACTAAATTACATCCATATTTTTAAAGAATTTAGTATTATTGTGTCTTGTGCCAATTAAACTAAAGCCCTTAGCTGATCCGTCAATTTCTTTGGCAATATTTTCTATCCATTGGATATAAATTAAGTGCTATGTCAGTGACTCGATTTTCTGGGAGAGAACAACCTCGGTAGCTGCAATTGCTGATTACCTACGTCAAATAACGGGTAGAGATAAGTGCCAGAGAACACCCGATTATTACAGCTGTGTTCTGTTGCTGATTTTTTTATACGATTCACTATTGAAGAAACTTTCATCTGTGACATGTTATTCTGCCAGGGAGGCATACTTAGCCTCACTCCTACGTATGATTGAAGCAAAGTGTTCACAATTAGCTGTTTATGTTCAGTGGCATATATATATGCACTTTTATGTCAACCCATTCCGAGTAATATCTCTTGGTAAAACAAAGTGAGCTTTATTACACTAATAAGGTTCGCTCAGCTGGTTTTAAGTGCGTCACAGCTTTTATACTTTATAGCCTTAAATTATGTAGGTGTAAATATTTAGCTATCTCGAAAGTATTAGTCTCCATACCGATTTCAATCAACTGCAGTAGAGTCAGTTTCAAAAACTTTTAAAATGAGTGCACTACGAAAAATGTTGGAGCACGTATCTGACAGCCAGGTCCGATACGAGCTTGAGTGTAGAGGACAGGAAATTAGATATACTACAATGAGGACTAGGAAATTGAAGCTACTTAAAATTTTGGAAGAAGAATGCAAGCTTCAAGAGCCTCCAGAAATTAAATCAGCTCTATCTCCGAATGATGATATTGCCCAATGCACAAACATTTTGAATTTCTATGAAGAAGAATTTGTGTTACAGAAACACACAATCATTATCGAAAAACTTCAATTAAAAGTGACCAATATATCTGTTTCATCCGACGAATCCCCAGATCTATCACTGAATTTTAACGCTGCTGGTGCTGATCACCGCGGTGTCCTCTCAAGTACAGTTGAGAGAGAACCTGAAAATGAGCATAATGATCCCAAAACACCACCTCCCTTGGTAAGCTAATCAAAAACTAGAGTCTCTGTGTGGAAATGGAATATGAAATTCACAGATGATTCTAAAGTACATTCTGCATCTGATTTTATTAGAAAAGTTTCTGATCTAGCGAAGTCGAGAAATATTTCGAATGCAGAGCTCTTCAACTCTGCTATACAATTATTTGATGGTGTAGCATTGAAGTGGTTCCAGTCAATAGCAAGTCGCAAAAACATTCACTGTTGGAAGTCACTGTGCGACAAACTAGTTGCCGACTTTGAAAGTCCTTCATACAAAGAAGATTTTCTAGACACTATAAAGGCCCGCAAGCAATCTCCTGCAGAAAACATGGTTGTGTTTGTCACAATGGAGAATTTTTTCTTCAATTAAATACAGACCTTCAAACATCAGAAATGATAAAAATAATAAGGAGAAAAATTCTCCCCGAATATTCTACAAATCTCGCCCGCCATGAATTTAAAACAGTTAGCGAGCTTAAAGAAGCGAGTAAAACCCTTGAGCATACATTTAAAGAAACTGCAAAAAGGAGACAACGTCAAGATTGTGCAGGGGCTAGGCATGTGAATGTAATCGACGAACAAAGAAACTTGGAAAATCGACGCGTACCTGCTGGGCAAGTTTCAGGAAGTGCATGGTTCCAAAATAATATGTACCCGCGTGGAAATTATAATTCAAACAGCAGAAATTGTGATGCGCAAAGACGTCCGCCACAACAAAACCGTTCAAATAGTTCTTGGCAAAGGAATAGGAGATATGAAAGTGCGCGAGATCCCAGAAGGGGTGATTGGCGTAATTCTAACTATACAAATAGCAATGATAGATTTATAAGAAACCCAAATGAACCGCATGATAGGCAACCGGAAAACTCTGCAGGGACCGAAGTCTTTGGAACAGACCTGGTTCCGATAGAAAAAATAAACGGTCCAGAAGATTTTCAAGATCCAACAATTCAAACCAGCAATTAACAATTCACAGTGAACCTAGGGATAGTAGACCTTTTATAAACATAAGGATACTTGGAGTCAATATATCATGTCTCATAGATACGGGGTCCGTATACTCCATCGCAGGCCACAAGGCCATCAAACTCTTAAAAGATCTTGGCTTAAGACTCGACAAGAGAAGGACTAATAGGTTCTCTACTGCAGATAGAGCATTAAATTTTTCATTAGGAACTTTCCACGTTTCTGTTCAAGTTAATAATCTAGTAAAAATAATAAGATTCCATGCAATACCTACCTTCTCACATGAGATTATTTTCGGTGTAGATTTTTGGCGATATTTTGGTGTCAAACTGGATCTGAATGGAGAGATATGGCCTTGTAATATATTAGATACTGATTCAAGTACAAAACCTTTATTGTTTGACAAGTCTTGCCTTAGTGGAGAACAAAATACCAATCTAAATCATATAGTTGAAAAGTTCTCAGAATTATCAAGAAGGGGTTTAGGGCGCACGCCTTTGTTAGTACATAAAATAGATACAGGTATTGCAGAACCCATTAATCAAAGGTACTATCCGGTCTCTCCAGTCATACAGAAAAGGATGAAGGCTGACCTTGATCGAATGATGTCCTTAAATGTAGTCGAACCTTCGACAAGTCCATGGTGTTCACCGATTGTGCTTGTGAAAAAGAAAAATGGAAAAGATGGCCTTTGCCTAGATAGCAGAAAGCTTAACAGCGTCACGAAGAAATGTGCGTACTCACTGCTTTATATGTCTTCTATTCTAGATAGGTTAGGAAAGACTCGGTATATATCATCAATCGATCTAGAGAGTGCATTCTGGCAAATACCTCTGTCTGAAGACTCTAAAGAGAAGACAGCATTTGTAGTGCCCGGATATGGCTTTTTCCAGATTAAGGTACTACCATTTGTGTTAAATAATGCTGCCCAGACGATGCAAAAGCTCATGGATGGCCTTTTTCTCCACGCAGCCGACAAAGGGATATTTATATACCTAGATGACATTATCATAGCATCAGACACATTTGAGGATCATCTCAATGTCCTAAATTATGTTTACAACAAACTCAGTTCTGCCAATTTAAGCATCAACGTTGACAAAAGCAAATTCTGTCACCCATCACGACAATACTTAGGGTTTTTACTTGACAAAAATGGGTTGCGTACAGACCCGGAAAAAATGAAAGCAATTCTAAATTTTCCTAGTCCAAAAACTTATAAGGAGCTTAACGCTTCCTCGGACTATGTTCGTGATACAAGCGCTTCGTTAAAAACTACGCAGTCGTGGCAGCGCCTCTGCACGATCTTACATAAGGTAAAAAGAACAGGCCTATAAGCTGGACAGAAGCAGCTCATGACAGTTTTATTGAATTAGAGAAGGCTTTGATATCAGCACCTGTCCTTGCTACTCCTGAATTCGAAAAACCTCTTAGCATACACGGTGATGCTTCTGATATTGGTTTGGGTGCAGTAATAACACAGGGAGATGGTGAAGATGAACACCCGGTAGCCTTCGCGAGTAGAAAACTACGAGGAGCGGAAGTCAACTATTCCACCACCGAAAAAGAATGTCTCGCTGTAGTAGAAAAATTTAGGCCTTATATAGAAGGTAGTCACTTTAAAGTGTATACGGATCACCACTCTTTAGTTTGGTTGTTCAAACAACAGATCCCTTCAGGCGGGATCGCTGGATGGATCATGAGACTGCAACAATTTGACTTTTCAGTTATTCATCAGAAAGGGAAGCATAATGTCGTTGCGTTGATAAAGTTCGATGTGCAAGCCGAAGACACATGGTATCTGAAAATGATAGCAAAAGTTTCATTAAGTCCCAATCGATGTCATAACTGGAAGGTTGACGGAGAAAAGTTATATCTCAAATTTAAATATAGTGACGTTAGATACGGTAATCAGCTGTGGAAGCTGGTGATACTGGAATCTGCTAGAAAATCTGTTCTACAAGATTGTCACGACAATCCTATGTCAGGACATTATGGCATAGCAAAGACCAAATTCAAAGTTCTTAGCCGATATTATTGGCCAGGAGTTCCATTAGATGTTAAAAAATACGTGAACGCATGCGAGACATGCAAGAAAAGTAAAGCAAGTAATGAAAAGAAAAGTGGTAAAATGGGCGAATGCAAAAAATCCGACCAACCCTGTCAAATGATTTCCATGGATTTGTAAGGACCCCTTCTGCGGTCATCCAAGAGAAATATTGTGTTATTAGTAGTGGTTGTTCACCAAGTTTTCCTGCATATTCCCATTACGATCCACGACAGCACTTAATACAATAAAAAATGTAGAAGATAAAGTTTTCCTCTAATTTGGAATACCACAGACTGTTATTACCGACAACGGTCCACAATTCCGATAAAAAAAATTTAAGAACCTTCTCGAAAAATATAACGTTCCAAATATATGGTATAATTGTAACTACCACCCCCAGAATAATTTCACTGAGCGTTATAATCGAACGATTGGGAACATGCTGAGATCATATGTAGGTACAAATCATAAACACTGGGATAAAGAACTAAACAAAATTAACGTCGCACTAAATACAGCAGTTAACGATATCACAGGCGATACGCCATTTTATCTCAATTGCGGTAGGGAATTCATATATAGTGGAGATGAATATAAGCTCATTGAACCAAACTGCAACCCCTTAAAGCCACGAGAGAGCTTTCTCCAAAAGTTTAGACTAGATAGAGATAAGAACCTGGATAGGATTATAAATAAACACAGGATTAACAACATACACTACGACAAAAGACGATATGAAGGGGTAGTATTTCAAATAGGTGATACAGTATTTAAAAAAAATTATCCGGTGTCCGACAAGTCGAAAGGTTTCTCGGCAAAACTGGCTCCAAAGTATACTAAATGTATAGTTACCGAAAGGATATCGAATTTGTGCTATAGACTGAAAGATGAAAAGGGTAATGATATTGGGCGTAGGCACATAAAGGATCTTAAAAGATAAGTAATATATAGGTAATAACTAAGTATATATTTGTATTTATAGGGGCGGTAATCGTAGTGATCCCGACTCCTTTTACAGTCGAAGAAAAATTGTCCTTTGCTTGTTAAAAGCACAATTTTTCTTATCCGGGCGAGAGGGTATTGTAGCTTGTCAAATTATATGCCCGGATATAAGCCGAGTCCGCAAGTCGATTCTTTTTGACATTCAAGTTCGACAAAACCCACAGAATCACCCTACAGGAGGGTGAATCCCAATTTCACATCCGATCTCTAGCTAATACACGCCCTGTAACAAAACAAAAATCCGAATCCTCATGACTGTACCACACTTAGTACATATACCTAAAATTCGGAGTATTGGTGGCAGCAAGTTCATTGGAATTCTTATCCCTTCTTCTTAAAGAGTACTTGACAAAGAAAAGGCAGAAAATTGTGTATAAGCAAAAGTAATTAATATCTTTAAATAAATAAAAAAAATTGTGATATACCGTAACAAAAAGCAAATAATAAGAAATTGAGTTTAAATCGTCAAAAGTGATACAAAAAAAATAAAAGGAACTACATGATATATTCTGAAATGCGAACCATGTGATTGCACCAAGCCGTACGTTTTTCATCTACCCAAAGTATTAATTAATTTATATTAATGTATATATATTTTAGCCTTTTCAGCAAGACTACAAAAAAAAAAAGAAAACAAAAGGAAGGAAGAAAACTAAAAAATTATAAAAAAAGAGGAAACAAGAGGCACATCAAATAAAAAAAAATCCACGTGGAGATCAGTACGAGAGCGCAATTGGACACTAAAATCTACTCAAAGATTTAGAGATAAGTCATAGTCTAGTGTTTGTTAATATAGTTATTTATTTATTTTCGTAACTTTAAATGCATGCTCAGTTCTAGTCTATAAGTAAAAGAAAGAAAATGATATACTAAACTTTGGTTAGCATAGCATAGAGGCGCCGACGTAAGCAGTGTAGATAAACGTAAATTAGACAACTCTCCTTTGTGTCTATATTACAGAATTAAAGAAATATGCATGCGTAATCTAAGGTATTAAAAGAAAAAGGTTCAAGCATCCCACAGTACAAAAAAAAGTTAATAACAGTTTCTTTCCTGAATTGCTTTTGGCGCAAATTTCAGAGGGCAGTTGAATTTAATGTCGTCGTCATAAGAGACCTACAACTTGGTCTCGCCCGGATTCGAATTAGTTAATTGCAGTACAAAGTTGCTATAGCACTTTTAGACATAGCTCGGGACCATCGTACCAGAGTCCAGTTTGCGGAGGTAGCAATGCACCGGGGCCTATTATCGGTTAACGACCAGTAGGTGTTGGTGAATGTCGTAGTGGAAGATACCAATGCTTACTTGTGCGTAGTGCAGATGTTGAGTAATATTTTACTCTTAAAATATCTGTGCTACGAAAACTTTACTGGGCCAGATCTGCATATAAAAACTGTAGCGTTTTCGAGATTTTTAGCCTACCTACTACCAGACCTGTTCAAGCAGCTTTTGACGAGTTTGCGAGTCATACATTTCTGAATAACCGAAGCAGTTGTTGCAAATGATTGTGTTAATTGTAAAAGAAAGAAATAAAAATTTACTAAGTAAGAGTGTTATTTTTATTACATTATACATTATTCACTATAACCACTAAGATCTACATTAACATTACATTAGATGAAATCTATAGGGTATACTAAGTTTGTCATTCCGTTTGTAACGCACGGAAATAATGATGGTAGAGCAAAATGGATTGGACACCTCCGCATAAAATTAAAAGTTATTTTGATTTTTGCATGTCCGTCCGTCCGTCCGTCCGTCTGTGCGCACGATAACGCGAGAACGCGTATACTTAGAGAGCTGAAAATTTGTACACGGACTTTAAAAAAAAATGTAAAATTAAGTTCGAAAATGAGACAAATCGGGCAACTCCTTCGTTGGGTTGCCATACAAAAATTTCGTTTTCCACGATATATTTGGACACTACCTGAGAACATGTCGAGATAGAAAGCTGAAATTTTGTACATTGTGTTTTCATACCAATAGCAAATAAAATTCAAAAAATTCAGAATAAGAAATTCTATAAATTTGGTTATAATCATTTTTTCTGTCCGCCGAGCCGTTCTAGAAATATATGCGAGAAACCAATGCAAAAAATCAAAATTGCTCAAATGGGTGACCATACGAAATTTCATACGTGCATTCATCTAGGGTATCATAAGAATTGGTCTTAGACCAATTCTAGCTTTTTCACTTGTTATTTTAGAAAGTTGTATAGCAATTTCGATTGTGTAATAATTCACCTATTAATTACAAATGGCTGCGTAGAAAATATATATAAAGCATTTAGTTTTCAAGGTTTTTATTTAATTGATTATCTGCAACACTGCAACAGGAGTATAGTGGTTTTAGATATTCAGTCTGTATGTGGTAACAGAGGAAATTATTTTGCAAAAGAACTAGCAGTTTTATCCCAGGGTGCAATTATACCAATGGTGTACCATTTGGCAGCCCCACACCCGCACCAGGAGCTTTCCCCAAGTGCTCAGCAGCAAAACCGGTACGACGTAGACAACGTAAATGGACCAGACTGGGAGGATGGAGACGTTAATTACAATAACTTAGTGGATATATTTGAAAATTTCCGTAATTCTACTATATACTTCAAAGCAGGAAATAATGCACCTTGATATGCCAAGGCTGAGCGCTCTAACTAACTTTCTCTTCATGTATCAAATCACTTATTACCTCTGATTGATCATACTGAGATATATCGGTGATTGTCAGCGAATAAAATCTGAGTCCACCTCTGCGGCTTGGCCTCAGTTTTGTTTGAAAACTCGTTTTTTTAGTTATTTTTTACCTTTTAAACGCTCGCTTTGACGTACTACATTTCTCACCGGAAATGAAAGTGCGTTTTGAGTAGGATCTAGCAGTGAAGGCTTTAATATAGACTTTCTTGATGGTTCTTTCTGATTCGCCTCATTTTGTTCTATTTCTTCTAAAATGCTATCAGCTTCGTCAACACTCAGTTTTGGTACTTTTGATGGTGGCTTAAGAGTTCTTGCTATTCCACTAGCCGACCAGCGTCGCTTAGCAGCCGGAGACAACGATTTCCTTGGTAGTAGTTACATCACGTATCTCTTCAAAAATATCTTCCTCGAATTGTACAGGCGATTTCTCAAATACATTCTCCTTTATTGGTGAAGTTTGCGCAGATATATCATTTTTAAAAATTAACCTTTTTTGTGTTGTATTATCTCGTAGAGTGGAGAATCGTAGAAGTAAACAAAAATTGCTTACTTCTAGATAAAATTCGTGATTTATGCGTCGAAGAAAGAATTCTTAAGTGCTTGTGTGCACTTAAAAAACGATACTTTGTATCGTGGGAAATGAGTTGTGATTTGCGTCAGTCAAGGCACTGTCACAATCGATAAATTATAATTTGTGCCGACCAAGCGCAATCACAACACTTACACCATCTTGAGGAACTTGTGTTTGCGGTTTTCTCTCAAATACACGCAAACTCTTCGTTTTAAATTTAAAAACTTTATTAATTCATTTCTATAATAATACCATTTTTCTTTATCGGATAAGTATTTGTCTTTAAGTATTTTCCTTATTGCTTTATCAAACAAAGATTAGTTGGTAGATCCATCAATATCATTCTTCAGCTTTTCATATACCTCTGGGGAAAGAAGTAACATTTTATTAAGAGCGTTATTTCTGTACATATTTTTCAATTAATTATCCAATAACACCTGAAAGCACACTCCCTAGTAAAACAGGTAACAATCCCCCTTGCTGAACTAAAATTTTACACTGTCTCGGTACAGATCGTTTTGCGTGAATTAATTTGCGCATGCTCTTTTTATACTTACACAACGAATTGTATATATTTCCATGTGGCATATGGTTCGCTTTTAATGTATTAAGTGTAATTTCGCGGAGAGTTTTAATAACTTCAGGATCAACATTTTTCATAATAGCTTTTCTTAACCTTGGTTTCGCATTTTTAAGAACGTATAACATATGTTTGTTTTTCTTTAATCGTCTCAATCGTGACACCATTTTTACTGTTTAAACAGTTCTGTGGGCAGTAACAAGTAGTAAAAATTTTGTTGAAGATATCTGTCCGGAACTTTACTTTACTTTTGTTCCTTGGAAATGTGTGCTTTAAATTGCTCGGAGGACATTGAAGTAGAACATATTCATCTTTCTCCAAACTGTATGTATGCCAATGGTAAAGATGTATGTGGACCGTTTAATAAACCTGGAATATCAAAACCATTGATTTATGCTTTCAACATGTTAAAATATTTAACAGGCGTGCTAATAGTTCTTGGAATCTTCTGTGAAATTTATTACTCTTATGAATTTTTACGCAGCCAGGTAAAATTTAACAACAATTATCAAATTAGATACATGATAACATGGACCTTTGCATACCGCAAGAGCCGAGCTTTAGATGCCTTTAGATTTGAACAGGAATGCAATCTTAGATCCAATTTTAGATAAAAATCGCAGAAAAAAGATTTATGTAGAAAGATTTAAATAAAACATATTTTAAGGAAGAAAGCGATTCTTATTCAACTAAACAAGTTGTCATGTAATTACATATTTCTCTTAATCACATCAAATACTGTTTACGTTTAAAAACTTGATTCTATTAACCTTAAACTTATCTCATAATATCACACTAAGGCTAGATATCAATGCAATTCAACCGGTTTCAATCAACCTGCAAATGTTTTCATTCACTACCAGTGCATAATGCAATTTCACAATAATTAAATAAAACAATAAAGCAATTACTTCCAGTTTTATTTGTTTATTTCCACTCCCAGTCATTTCAGCTCATTTAACAATACTCAAGGTCAGCAGCCCCGTTGTTTAGTTTACCATTCCCAAATGAAAACTTGTTTCCATGCCATGCGCATTCTTAAGCTTGTGACAAAGAGCACTACCCGTCGGAAAATTTAATTACACTAAAGCCGGCGCCTCATTTGCATATTGCACATTCTTGCTACCTCCACAACAAGATCTTTGATTATTTCAGCCCGTCGCTTACCTCTAGCAACGCAGCGTGACGTCACTGAGCCCAGCTACCAGGTGTGCACCTGATTCAAATAATTACCCATCAATAAATCATCTAACAACATACAATTATCTACTCATTACTCAACATTTTCATATTTAATGACAACTAACAATCACCCCACATCAATAACATACAATTAACAATCATTACACCAAAACCGGTTTTGGTTCCCAGGCCCAAGTGCCCCAATACCTACGATCGTGCTAACAGACAGACAGACAGACGGGCATGCAAAAATCAAAAGAACTTTTAATATTATGCGTGGGTATCGAAACCATTTTGCTCTACCATAAATTATTCTATGTGCTACAAATAGAACGACAAACTTAGTATACCCTATAGATTTCATTTAGGGTATAAAAAAGAAACTTTCATTAATATACCACTACGAAATCCTTAACTGATTTTTTCATTTTCAAATCTGTATATTTTATTTAAATAAGTATATATTGTTGCGAGCATGGCCTTAGTTCATTATTCAAAACACCAGTAAGCACTGTTAAGATAAGAAATACTGCTTGAGGTGTTTTGTAATGCAATGTAATTGTAATCGACAACCACAGCTAGACTACTGCATTTAGGTGGGTAGTGTAGCGGTGTGTGAAATAATAATATTATGTGAGCTTGTGTTCACTGTTGCATTTATTGTATATGTATTGTATATAATTAATATGCCGTATCTTGGCATATTTTTAATTTGAATGCAATTTAAAATGTTCCACAAGTTTATCACAGCTTAAGCACTATTTTTTAATTCACCTTAATCTTAAACTAACTTAACTATGTTGTTTCTTTGCATATATCATTAAAATGCCAAAATTGGCATATGTTTAATTTTATGAAAGCAACGTTATTAAATACACGCACTAATTAGTATCAACACAATACTTATCTTAACCCCAAAAACTTCCTGTTCTTTTGCCAATACAACTACACAAACTGGTAGCATATATAATAAAGTATCTTGGTACGTTTTATTTTATGCTTTATTGCTGAAAATTCAAACAGATTATTAATGTCAAAAAACTCAGAGATTTCTTAGGGCTCGCATCCCTTTTATAGCCCTCTGAGCGGCCATTTTGTAATACGTTCCACAAGAAAAATGTGAATTTAGCATATTTTTCGTACTTCTCTGACTTGTACAACTATTTCAAAATGTGCCAATTTATCTCAACTAATTTATTTTAGGTTATCCATGAATTATCCTCATTTTTTTATTGAAATAGTCAACTTCTTCTGAAAATTATCAATATGGCGTCGCCCTGGCATATATGACAATTTCCTATGTGGAACGCAAATATTTCTCAGTTCTCTTGCAACTCGTTCCCACATCTTTCTCTTTCCCACTCATTATGGGAATTACGTTCACCTTTTTTATTAAATATTGGCTTGCTTGTTGAATTTCACACCTTTTAAGTTTGATGAACAGGTTGCGCGCATTCGAATTCACCACATTTAACTTTTCACGAGTCAATTTGACAGTCGCGACCGCGGTATTTTAGTTCGAAAGTGTGTGTTTGTTTCTGTGTTTTTTCGCCTATTTAATGGATTAATAATCCAGGTGAGTGTATTTTATTACTTTTTAAGTGTTTATTATAAGTTATTTGTGAGTTCCAGCATGAATAATTTGTATGAAATATGTAAATTCTGCAGGTTGGAAACGTGATTTCTGAAATGTCAACAATAGTATAAATTGTTGAATTTCATTAATTATGATGTATCTGCATGCTGCGAGTTCATGTTTTTTGCATATATAAACATATTTGCATGTTTTCCAAAAATGTTTAGTATGCGGAGAATATGAATTTCGCGATAAATTTCAATGTTTACATTTGCATGTGTTAGTTTTTGCAATGCCAAGAAATTCGATTCTTGGCAGATTTCACATATAATTCGTGAAATTCGTAATTGTTTTGCTTACCAGTTCATTATTTAATCCAATCTAAACTAATTTATATATTTTCTTCTATTTTCAGATTAGTTGCTGGGGCTGCAAGACGACTTGAGTATATTGAACTAGGGAATACTGAGGGAAGTACGAAATATCTGGTATTCAATATTAAATGTTTTTATTTCATCTTAGGTGTGATCAACAGAGGTGTGGCAACTAGTCAAACGTGTAATTGTGGTTGTGCATTAAAAGGATGAAATGCACCATAATATTCTACTTTCCTGTAATACTGTTCAGTAATCTGGTTAATTAATGTATAAGGGTCGTGATCGTTACCTAACCCAACATCGCCAATAGCAGGTTTGCCGCCGGATATTAAAAGAAATTGCAACGCCATAGATCTAGGTCTAATAAATTTTTTTCAATTGATTGATTAAAAATTGAAGAACATTTTCACACATTCACACCATAACTATGAACCATATATATTGCTAATTTACTTACGTCAGGATTTTTTGAACGGTTCCATTCATGAACATAATACTCTTCTATTGGTTGTGGAACACATAAAACATTACTATTAACATGTTCGTAATATTTCTTCGCCATTTCTTTAGGATAAATTAGTGGAGCAATCGACGATTATGATAATAATTAACCTGGCATGGTAAATGTTATGTCAGGAGATTGTTATCTATTAAGTGACTCAGTTGCTGCAACCGGTAGAACAAACGACAAGATTGTTGTCGCTTGTTTACATATCCGCGTTGTGAACAAAGCTTGCCTCTGGATATTGGGGCATAAAAGACGAATAACTTGGCTAGCGAATGTCGTTAAGTTAGCAGTCTCAGTAGTGTTTCGTGTTTAAATTAATAGTGTAGCCTTCGTTTTATTGGTGTGATAGCTTTGGGACAAGACAGTAATGTTTAAACTTCTGCAGGACTCAAATAAAATGGTAGATAACCAACAGGTATCAAACCCAATGGAGTAGTAATATTCTCAATATAATGTGCAACATTTTCTGTGATATATCCATAAGAAATTAAAATTCTTGTTTTGGTAAATGTTGCTACACTTGATGGTAAAGAGTTGCTAGGTCTTATCCATCTTAAATCCGATGCAGCTCCAAGCGAACGTCCACCGACGGCATTGATTCCGTTAGCACCGGATTTCCACACCGGGTTTGAGCCACTCGTCGTACCACTTTCAGTTCTATCCATTGGAGTCACTGCTTCACGAGCAGCCGATGCTCTACTAGCACCTTCAGAAATAGTAATAATATCAGGATTATCAAGTAATTGAACTTCAATGAATTGAACTGTTGTAAGAGATAATGATCTAGTTGGTCTAACTGCACCAAGAAAGTTATGAAGAAGAGGCAGAAACAATTGTAGGAGTCACAGCCAAAGGAGAAGATACAGAAAGTATCTGTAGAAGATTTATTGAAAGATCAGGAACTAGACCGGGACGGAATGGGAACCTTGTTATCTATAATAATGGTGATATGGCACAATGGAATTTTAATAAATCTACTTTAGATGTTGGATACAATAAATTTATTGGCACTCAAAGAGAGAATGATAACTGTCAAGAAGAGTTTATACATGATGCCTCAAGGAATTACACCTTTATTAAATTAATTTAGGATGGAAGGGACAGAATTAGAGGAATATTCGATCTAGGATTTCGTAGTACGGCTGCAAGAAGTAGGATCGTTCACGATGTTTATGAAGCGGTGGATTCTGCAAGAGGATTCAGATTTGATTATAACAAAATTCATCGAAACTCCATCATCGAACTTCCATCATACCGACCACTACCACATCATACACGACTGCTCATACTCCAATAGCAGCTGCAGATTTAATTTTGCCGACTACTTCAAAGAAAACGCAAATGGGTTAGGCAGACGATATTCTCGACGAGTTATTCCATCATTCGAATACGAGCTCGAATACTGGGTACATACAGCAGAGTAATGCGAGAAAGGATAACGATGTTGTTGTTACTTTGAAACCGCCGGGCGAGAGTGGTTACCGAGTAATCAAATTGGATTTTTACTATTTCGGGAATGATCTCAGTATCGAAGGAACAATGGTGGAAACTTGCAAAATATCGGAGTACTTTTTTAACTTCAACTCCTGTGGATTAGAAGGAAACTGTGATGTCGAAGCTTCTGAGTGTAGTAGCGCAAGCTTTGAAGAAAATTCCGAAAATGGAAAAGAGGAAAAGGTGATGAAATTTAAGTTCTTTGATATAAATTCAGTGTTAATAAAAAATTATATCCGAATTGTTAATAATTTTTATAAAGAGATGATAATGGAAGAAGTTTTTAATTTTTTTTAATCTTGTGAACCACAACATTTATTTTTTAATCCTCCACAAGGTAGCATTAATAGTTATTATTATAATGCAGATGAATCTGTTGAAATTTTAGAGAAATTACTTAAATTTCAATTCAATAATAATCAAATACGAATACGGCAATTTTCATATAATTTGTATTGTGTACTGGATAAGGTTATACAAAAAAAAATCAATCTTTGTGTTATCCCCACCAGCAGGTAAACTTTTTTATAAATTTTGAACAAATGAGAAATTTCAACAGGTACTGTAATTTTCCAATGATGGAATGTGTAGACAGGAGAAATATCTTGTGGAATGAACCAATGATGGAACCATGTGCTGCAGAAACCCTTAAGATAATATTGATAACTGATACTGTCAACGCAAAAGTAAAATATCAAGGAGATGCAGTAATTACTAGAACACCAGTGATTATTCTTTCCAAGAATGACATCTTCCATAAGGACGTTGCATTTCTTACAAGAATGTTTAGTTACGAGTTGGAAAAAAAAGTTAAAAAAAAGTACAACATTTTTAATGAAAAAATGTAATATTTAATAAAAATTAATTTTTAATTAAAATTTCAACTGAATTGCACTTTTATTCATAACATAAAATTCATTATCACTATCACTGTCATTATCATCATACTTTGTTTCAGTACCATTTCCACTTTTAGTATCTGTATTACCAACCAAGGTTCGACCGTCTGTATATGACTGCGTTGCATTTTCTATGAAGTTCACTTCTAATGGCCAGCTAATTGCGTTGTTTTTAGAGAATGCTGAATTTATATCAAATTGAACTCGACATTGACATTCTATTTTCCAATAACATGCACTATTCAGTTAAGAAATTAGGGCAGTTGTTGGATTTAATTGTGGGCGGCGTAGCAACTAATCCGATGTATAATTGTGGTTGTGCTTCAAAGCTTGTTGCACCACGTGCCGGATGAAATGCGCGGTAATTTTCTATTTTCCTTACATATTGCTCTAGACATTGATTAATTAGTATATATGCTTTCTTATCTTGGCCTAAGCCAACATCACCAACTGCAGGTTTATTAGTTGAATCAGAAAAAAATTGTAGCATCATTGATCTTGGACGTGTTAAAGTTGTTTCTACTGCATTCGTATTTCCATTCCAGGGTACAAAATGATCTTTTGCAGATTTTATAAGACCATTTTTAGGTTTTTATATATAATGTAGGATTTCCTGGCCAACTACTGGATTCATTAAAAATTGGTGAACCTTCGCATCCATACGTGCTACACCATAATTATGTACCATGTATCTTGGTAATGCACTTCTGTCTGGATGTTCAGAACGATTCCATTCGTGTACAAAATATTGTTAAATTGATTGTGGTACACATAGTACATTACTATTTACAAGTGTATAATATTTATAAGCAATTTCGCGTGCATTTATAGATTTAACGTTTTTACGTCTCATAGGATTTGTGGCATCGACTGTATATTCTTTATTTCTACTATAAAATTGTTTATTTAAAACCTTACATATTAAACCAGTTGGTACATATTCTGATATTGCAGTTCCACTTAATGTTGTAACATATCAAATGCAGTTCTCGTTCCTAATGGTGTAACTGTACAGGATACTTCTGTGATTGATTCTCCAAAAGTGAGTGCGGCATGACTTAAATAAAATGGTAGAAAATCAACTGATATTAATGCCAATGGTGCAGTAATCTGTCGACGTAATCTGGATTGCCTAATTGAATGTTTTCAGCACTATATCCATATCAGATTATTATTCTACTCTTTTTTCATTAACCGTTGTTGCTGATGACGGTTCACTAGGTCTAATCCAGGTTATATTTGGTATAGTTGATGACGCTTCTCCAGTTCCACGTAGTCCGCTCGCATCGGATCTCGCCCCCGTATTAGGCCCACGGCCCGATCCACTTTGTATATTTACTGCGTATCTATTGGTACAACTGCGAATGCTTCTGCAGAGCCCCTACGAGCAGCCACAGAAATATCACCAGTATCAATATTACCAAGCAAGTCTTCAAGAACTCTAGCTAATCCAGGTATGAGTGGAGGAGAGATTTCGCCTGTACGTGTATCTCCACTAAGGTTTTCAGGTCTGAGTTGTTTGGCGGTTGTTGCGTTGTCGTCGGCTGATCCGGTATCGGTAGGTCGCTTGCTTGGTCCAGGTTGAGGTTGATTAATATTTTCGTTTGCAATAACTTGTTCACGATTTATTATATTAGTATTACTTGCTTGCCACTCTGTTAATAATTGTTTCTAATATTGTCCGCCTTCTCTGTACGCTGCATATATTTGCATTGCAACGTCCGCTTGTTTAAAATCGTTATAATTAATATGTCTCGCTCTATTTTGTTGAAAAATTTGAGATAGATGCCTTGCCGTAATCCAAATAAATGCTGAGAAAAAGCCAATTTTTGTTTGCTCATATTAGGATATTGTACACCGAACACACCTTCAACACCATATTTAACACTAAGACTGAAAATTCCAGCCAAGTCACTAATGTGTCCGTTTTGTTTAAAGTCATTGACAAAACTAGCAATAGCTTTTCTATCTGCCTCCTGTATATAAATATTCGAATTAGCTAAGGTATGTCATGTACATAGGCTATAAAATCTGTAGAACCTACGACTTCTTCTTCACTATAAACATCATATCTTGGACCTAAATAATTATATCCAGGATACCAGTATAACCTTTCTTTAGCTATATTTTATAACCAAATAATTTTTATTAATATGGTTTCTTATAATTTTTTGCACTCCGTTGTCGACACTGCGGCTACAATGTAAGGTAAGCATACAGTTCCGTTGTCGCCGTTACGGCGACATAGTAAGTTAAGCTACTACTCCGTTGTCGCCGGTTGGGCGACATCTGAAAGAAACATTGTTTTTTTATTTAAATATAAATATTTTGTCAACATTTATTGCGAATGAGGTCGTACCGATGTCGCACATCTTTTAATGATATTGATTTTAGTAGAGGTTCGCATACGGCGGAGCAGGAGGGCAAAGTCTCAACTTCTTTTGCTTATAATTCCTTATCATAAACTTATGTAAATGAAGGCTACCATCGGGGGGCTACAAGTGGTTGCTGGCTGGTGCTGTGTGTGGGATGATGTGGTGGGGTGATGTGGTGGGGTGATGTGGTGGGGGTGATGTGGTGGGGGTGATGTGGTGGGGGTGAGGTGAGGTGGTAAGGACGGGTCGCTGATGGTCGAGGGGCGGAATGGAGGGAGCCTAAATCCCAATTTTTTGTCCTGTACATGTGCAAAAAAGCTTGCAGGAGTAATCTCCAAAAGATACCCATCTGATTGACTTGATTTCGGTTTTTAGATAATCGCCTAGAAGGACAAGAAGGGTACTATGTTTTTCGACTTTTTTGAAGGGGAGGGAAACGGTGGGGGTATTTAGTATTTCGCTTATAACTCAGCCATTTCACCTCGGACCATAGGGGTGTGGGGTGTGGGCTCTCAAAATCCATTTAAAAAACATATTCGAATTTGTACTTGATGTTCCGAAAACGTACTAGAATAACTGTTCACCCCTCTTCAGGAAGCGCAGTATTAATTCTAAACTTTTTCTAAACCCGTTATAATTCTTTGTTTTCACTTCTCTTTCGATCTTCATACCCACTGTTTTTAGTGCGTTACTTTTTTTCTAAATTAGGCACTAGATTTTTGCACGTTAATAATCCGGTAGGGTTAAGTCAGATTGGAATATCAATTCCACTGTTCATCTCAACTTCGTGGCAACTACAATTCGTAGAAGATTTTTTTACAGGGGCTACTTTAAAGGTGCGGGTAGGTACCCCCGATGGGAGGTTCTTCCAATTTGGCATATCGCATATCAAATGAAAGGTCTCACTGAGTGCTATCAAGTGGGTCTTTTTTTCCGATTATAAGAATTTCATCGAAATTTTTTCCCTCGAAGAGCCGATTTTCATACAGCTGGATCCCCTTGCCCCAGTTCCTACATTTCGCATATATTTCATCACTTCTTTCTTTTAACAGCATTAGTGCACTGCTGTGAACTTCTTTTCATGGGATGTTTTTTCCCTGACGCATTAATTCTTCACAATCACGAATGGAAGAAAACTCAACATTTTCACTCAAAACGGCCATTTTTCTCCTTCAAAAGGCCGCACTTTTTTTCCGAGTATCTGAAAGACTATTTATCGCACACAAAAACTAAATATACACACGTTGATTCCAGTAAATTTTCCAGGAAAAACTTGAGGCCATCCTACATCAAGTTGGCATCTTTGATTTTATATAGGATTGAGGCATTGCTGTCTGCCGCGAATATGCATAAATTTATAAAGAGAAAATTTCCAGCAAATTTTTCACTCAAAAAAATAATCAAACGGAATTTTGGAAATCGGAGTATATTTAGCTGAATTCCATAATTCACCCCACCCCACCCCATGGTGGAGATAGATTTATACACTTATATATATTTAATTTGCAAAATGTCTTTCAACGAAGTTTACTGAATCGGTAAAGAAAGTACACCACCCGATAGTACTCATAGAGACCCTTTATTTGATATGCAACATGCTGTATAAAAAGTACCCTCCCACCGGGGGTACTTACCCCGCACTTTTAAGTACCCCCAGGAAAAAAAAGTTTCATCCATAATTGTAGCTACTAAATACCCGAGGCCAATAATGAAACCCGTTTCTCAATCGGACTTATTTTACTTGAGTTTGATCGATTATCGAAAAAAAAACTATACTATAATGGTAAAAAAAAGTGTAGTACTAAAAACGAATGGTATGGCGATCGATAGAGGAGTGTGAATAGAGTTTTTTAGGGCCTGAATAAAATTCCAGATGTTTACTGGGCGGGGAGGGAGGGGGAACTAAATTTTGTTCTAATACATTACGACTAATCCGGGTCATTTTCAAATATACTTTTTTTAAAGCAGTTTGAGTACCCACATGCCTATGCGGCGAGGTGAAATGGCTTAGGTAAAGCGGCCAGAGTAAAAATGACCGTTATTTCCTCCCCTCCTCCGATCGAAAAATGTAATACATAATCGATACAGGATGTAAAAGTAAGAGAACCGTTTTCAGAAAAATTAAATCGGTTGCTTTTTGTGGGAGCTTCAGGGTTTTCCGTTTTTGTATATGTATGGTGGAAAAAATCGCGACTGCGACATAACCGTAGATTTCGCACCTTTCCCACCGCGGGAATTGAAATTCCCTGTTGGGAACTTTTATTTAAGAACTCAAACTTCGAGCTACGCCACTTCTTTCATAAACTACAAGCATTTGAAGTTGAAACTTTGCCGCCTCGCCCCTCCGAGAGCTTACGCCTCGCGATAAAACGGATAGAAGGAAAGAAGCGGGCAAACGGGAGCTATGAAAATACCGAGTTTAGTAAAAAAGTGTCCTTTTGAAATTATCCCTCCATTTTCGAAATCCGAAGTCGAAAAGTACCCTATGGAACGGTAAATTAAGTTGTGAATCCAATGACACAAGAAACATAGTTCTCGGTTAAAAAGCGTAGGAGGAGATAGATTACTACGAAAAGACGTAGTACGTTGGAGTGAAAAAATGGCTTTATCGTGTTTGCGAAGAACTTTGGCACAATTTGCCACCCAAACAAAAACATTCACAACAGACCGCTAATGCATTCGCAAGAAATAACGGGCAAAATATATGCAAAATGGAGGAAGGAGGTGTATATGAACCAAGTCCCAAAAAATCCTTTTTAACGGTAAAAACGTCGGTATGAAGTTTACAGGATCAAAACAAGAACGTCTCCACTCGATCACACTCTGTTCCCTCTTTAATTTGATACCCCACACGCCCCATTTTGGACAACTCTTCGGAGGTACAGGCCAGCTGGTAGCCCATAGTAAAAATGTTTCGGAGTTGCTGATAGGTCATGTTAAAAAATGTTCGGAGTGCAAAAGGTAAAAAAATTCCGAAAAAAAACGACAATGAAATTTGCATACGGTAAACATTATAACATATTAACGACGTCGACGACTACAGTCGTCGCCTGCAACAAAAAAGCTTAACCATCTATGCATGATCATGGGCTTCGCCCGATCGCTACAACAACATGTCGATTATCTTTGAAATCACTAACGAAAGTGGCAATGGCTTTTCTATCATCTTCTATAATATCTTGAGTTGTATCAGCAAATGTGTATTCTGAATGTATGCGATAAAATTCGTCGAATGTACTACTTCTTGTTCACTCAAATCTCATTACCACGACCTAAATAATTATATCTTGGCCATGTATAACCTCTATTAGCCATTGCGCAATCTCGTTACGGTAAAATTAATAACACCTCAACGACGAGGACGTCACGACAGTCAAGTGGGGAGCCGACGGTAAAGTATGATCATGCCCCTTCGGAGCGATCGCTCGCCGGTGTTCCCCACTTGAGAAAAAACGATTTGATATTTTTCTCCGTTCCATTGCGTTGCACCTATTGTACTTCAGCCTTTAGTATACGTGCGCGTTGATGATCGCTGAGAGCTTAAACCGACAACATGAGTTCAGTTTGATGGCATAAGCGCAGAAATATCACCCTTCACAGTTCTTTTAAACCTCAGCTAGCTGCAGCGCGATTATATAGCCAATGGGGCCTTGAACGTTATGCACACAACCATTTGGATATACGAAATACTTCCTAATCGCTTATGGCCGAACTGTTCTTAGCTACGCGTTCTGCTACACGTGTCATAAGTCTGAACTGTCAAATTTTAAAATGGAAAAATTCCACCTATGAATTTTAAGTTCTAATTCTTTAACGGTGCAAACATTTATGTAAAAATAATGTATCCATGAACATGCATTTAGGTATATTGATACTGTATAAGGTTTAGTGTTAGGTGATGGATTAAATAGGAAAAAGTAAGTCTTGTACTAATGGTTCACATACAGAAGAGTAATTTTGTACAATAACAGAACCATAAAGTATAACATGGCGCATCCGATATAAAAGTTAAAAGTGCATGGCCCGTATAAAAAGAATTTAAAAGAAACAAGAGAAAATGTTACAATCAGTCTAAGACAAGTAAAAATCCTAGAATTGTTCTAAGACCAATTCTTATGATACCCTAGTTGAATACCTAATGAAATTTTGTATTGTCACCCATTCGCACAATTTTGATTTTTGCAATTGATCTTAGACCAATTCTAGCTTTTTACTTGTTAAAATTATATATTTACTGTTTTTATGAAAACGCCATGTACGAAATTTCACCTCTCTATATTGACGCCTTCTCAGGCAGTGTGCAAATATATAATGAAAAACGAAATTTTTGTATTGTAACCCCACAAAGGAGTTATCCGATTTGTCCAATTTTCGAACATAAATTGACTTTTTTTTAAAGCCCATGTGCAAAATTTCAGCTCTCCAGGTATACGTGCTCTCGAGTTATCATGAGGGCGGACAGACAGACGGATAGATGGACCGACAGACGGACGGACTGCTATGCAAAAATCAAAATAACTTTTAATATTATATGTGGGTGCCGAATCCATTTTGTTCTACCATCATTATTTCTAGGTATTACAAACTGAATGAAAAACTTAGAATAACCTATGATTTCATCATATAGGGTATAATAATACGAAAGAGCCGATGTTCGCTCACCAAATTCATAATTTACTGTTTAATAAAATTTGAAGTGATATTTTCGATTATGAGGGCCACAGCTATTTAGTAGTAAAATACTGTTGAAATTGGTTTGAATTTAAGCAAATTAAAAACAAGAGTGCGACAGAAGTAATTAAAGTTTGGCGAAACATATTTATTCAATTTGGTATACCAAGAACTAAATTATTCCAGACAATGTTCCATTTAATTCCTTTGAGTGTAGAAATTTCACAAAAAGATGGATTAATATTAAGGGAGTTTTGCGCAGCAGCAGTATTTTTTTGAGTGAAGTTTCTTCCAAGTCTAAAGACTTTGAGAAGTTAATTATCCTAAGGCTAATGGTCTAGCTGAGAGAATTGTAGAAATAATCAAAAATATTATAAATATTACAAAAAGACATTGCAGTAGCAATATATGAATATCGCAATACTCAGGCTACAAGAATGCGCTATTCACCTTCACAGCTTCTACAATTTCATTTATTGATTAAGAATAAATTAATAAAACCTAAAATTTATAAACATGATTATAAATAAAACAACAATAAAAATGCAAAATGTTACAAGAAAAACTCAAAACAACGAAAGAAATTTAAAATTGGAGAAGATGTGAGAATAAAATTTAAAAAAAATGAATACCAGGAAACATTTTTAATAAATGACACACACCTAAATCGTTAATAGTAATATCTGAAAACGGCCAAATTTTCGTAGAAATATGATATAAAAATGATATAAAACATTTTAAAGAAAATAAGTCTAAGATAATCAATGAAGATT
Source organism: Dioctria linearis (assembly GCA_963930735.1). NCBI lineage: Eukaryota > Metazoa > Arthropoda > Insecta > Diptera > Asilidae > Dioctria > Dioctria linearis. The sequence goes on along the minus strand of OZ005741.1, from coordinate 80,453,866 downwards.
TTGATTTAGAAAATATTCAAAATTCCAGAAATAATTAAAACGATAAACTTTCAGACCTCAATCCAAGCAAAACGAGAAGTACTAGAATAATAAATAGAAATAATGTGTATGTATATATCCATAGTAATTACGGAGTTAACAATTTGAAAATAATGATAGTAAATTACTTAAGTAGTATAATTCATTAAAATAACAAATAACTATGTAACTGAAAAATATGAAAAAAAAATAAGTACATATTTCGATAAAGCTTGAATTATAGTATTAAGTCAGTTTTGGAATTTACAAAAAAAAAAAAAAGAAACCAAAGAAGGTATTATACATCTCTAATACATATGTGCAGTCATAGTCTATAAGGTTTAGCATTAGGTTGTACCTTACAATGTGAGGGAGTCAGTCTTGTATACGGTTCAAATAAATGGTTCACATAAAGAAGAGTCTTTTTATTCAAATACAGAACCATAAAATATAACAATTAGTACATCGCATGCCCTAGAAATTAAAAGTTTGATTAGGTCTAACCAAAATTCAACTATTTTATAACCAAAGCCAAGCAGCATAACTTAAGTCGCCGCAATATAACTGTCCAATCAAATAAAAAACAAAAACAATGATTAACGATTAACTGTATCCCGAGGCTCTTTAAGGCAGCATGGTGGATCTACGGCGATATCCTCAGAAAGATAGATTTTCATAAATCTATCATATGCTGTATAGTAAGCGGCTCACCAACAGAGCAATTGCAATGCATGCTCCCAAGCAAAGTGCTTAAATTATAAAGGAGGGTTTACGATGGCAGAGTAGAGTGGAGTCATCAGATTGCATTGCCTCTCCTTGTCTCAAGGTTGCACTTTAATATAAGTTCTTCGCGCTTCCCACCAGAGCGTCAGATTTGAAAAATTCCAAATCTCACATTGGTGAAATATTGAGAGCAAATCCCATCTGGTGACTCCACACTACTCTGCCATTGTAAACGCTCCTTAAAGAAATTGTCGTTATCATGACGTTGTCCTATGAATATCTTCTCCAAATATCGATGCTTGACGCAAAAGCTGTACATGCAATGCCCAAACAAAAATGCTTGCAGCATGAGTACAGCAGGTGCCCTTGCATCAAGCAATTGCTGCATTGTTGAGCGACGTGTCACTTAAAAGTATATGTGATGCTTTTCTGAGGAACATGATGGAAATGCACCACGCATTTGTATCTTTGGTGAGCGGTCTGCAAGAGAATGCAATTTATGGCATTCTCCATTCATTTTCCTTTATAAAAGTAGATCCAACTGAAGAAGTTAGACAAGGCCTAGGATCAGTCGAGCTCTTTGTACCGAAAGATGACATCTTGTGCAGACTGACTGGAATTTAATAACAATGATAATAAAAATAAAGTGAGTTTGGTTATGTCCTAAATAACGATGAAAATGAAACATCACCTTCCAGATGTAGATGTTCAACTAATACTCGAAGAAATAAAACAAAGGTTCGGAGTAATTAGCTCAGACAGCGGAATTCCCCAACCACATGAAGTAAATGAAGAATCGAAAACCGGTTATGGATATGTGATCATCGAAACTATATTTTATTTAACGTTGGCGCAACTCTTAGTACATCAACCTTCGACGTCAACAGCTTACCTCAAAACTAACACACTAAAATGAAATTCTCGGAAGTTCATGTGACATTAAGTATGTATGACATTTTAAAAGGAGCCCATCTCTACAAACATGTACTCCATTTGCTAAAGAAATGTATCTATGAAATGTTTTACATAATAATTATAGGGGAAATCAATCAATTTGAAGGATGAAATACTCACCAAGCATACCACCAAAAGTAAAATGAATCACTGACCATTAACCTTTTTCAATAATATTATTTACATAGCAGTTTTGATCACTTATAAAAGCTAGTGAGCAAAATGAAAACAGAAATGTCTGGTCTACTTTTAAACTTCAAAAACGAGTTGAAGTCCATTACAGCATAGATTAATGCCAAGCTTACGCCTTTAATTAACTCTTGTAAGAAATTATTAACGTATTAAGAATTGAAGCAATCAAGCTGGTTGATAACCAGTTGGCAGTAATGAAGAAAAATATGGTAATTCTTTTGTCGACGATGCGATGATATGCCGTTTATTTAAAGACATGCTTAATACAACATATGTGAGCGACTTACAGCCGTACAACAATCAGGCAAGCGAGGCGTAGAATATTATTAATTTTGTATGTTTCGTTGACCGAAGACAAATCGACGCATTATCGTATCGCACTCGTTCTGAGCCGAGTACGATACAATCTCGTGATGATTCATGGACATCATAGGCCTTACACCTTAGCCAAAACCCTCCCAGACATAAAGCCTAAACTACTATCCACACAGGAAAATAGTCTTCCAGTAATTTTAAGCTTGACACCTTACCTTCCCAAAGGCTACACTTACTATATACCAGAGGTGGCCAAAGCGTCGACCGCGGTCGACTGGTCAAATGTTTCCAAATCCTTTTTTGAAATGTTACGCCTTCTTCATTTCCCTACTAATGTAGAACGGGTATTTTCAGCAATTAACATTATAAAACCAAAATAAGAGATGAGCCCAACACAGACCGCACAGAATTCTTCATTTTTTCGATAGGTTTTGTTAAATTTGTTTTTTATGTTATTCCAATTTAATGATGAAATAAAAATAGAAGAAATATCAATAAAATTAACGGAATTTTTGGATTTGTACCAAATACTCGTTGAAAATGAAATCCTTAACTTAAACTGCGATATATTTTTGAAATCAAGAGCCTTGTCTCAAAATAGTTATTGAAATTTATTTTGTGAAGAGAATTATTCATCTTTATGGAGATGGCCAGCATATTTAACAACCTTTTCGGGTCTATTTACCTCTACCAAACATCTTCTACTCAGAAATTAAAAAAAACATCGTTCCCATTTGATAGATGACCATTTGGCAGCATGTTTACTAATAGCTATAAGTACATATGAACCACAATATGAAAAGCTTGCTGAAAATATGCAATAAAAGAACATATTGTTTTATTTATAAACTAATTAGTTTGTGAGTAGAAATCATTATTTTCTCTTATTAAAATAAATTGATATTGAATATGTATTAATATCATATATTTTTTAAATTTAAACCTGTTTTTTGGCTTTAAATTACTACTTTTCTTATGATCACTGAACACATACAATCTAGGTGGATCGCCGCCTATAATTTAAAAAAACCAGCTCTCCGGTAGCAATCAAAACTTTGGCCACCACTGCTATATACCATACTTAACAAAATAATGAAATAGTTTTGATTAAAAAGTATCCTTACCATCTTACGTTCAATAACTCTCAACTGAGTAATAGATGCAATAGTGTATGCGCGGCTGTAGTCAGTGTTGCCATTCTTCCACAATTGTGGAAGATCTTCTTCAAGTTTTCAAATGTTTCGATTCTTCCTCCTCTTCCACGCAAAGCTCAAAATCTTCCACAATTTTTGTCTTTAATTTATTAGATATGTTTGAGGTTTGCCTCTGTTCTTTTCCGAAATTTTTGGTTGCCATAAGCATTACTGTCCTGGCAATAATGAAAGATCTCTGTGTGGGGGAATTGATTTACTATATTCTTCGATTCCACACACGTTTTTTAAAATTTTGCAAAATATGATTCAACCTGAAAACGTTAATGTTTCTGTTAATTACAAAGATTCAAATGTGCATCTACCATTTTTAAACATGTTTTTTGGACCAAAGTTTGAGGAACATATTAAAAAATACCTAGATAAATTGGATATCGGTAAAATTTAATAGAATCTTCTTCAGTTCTACATTAAACTGTGTGACGAGTGAAAGGAACGATTTGATTTTACGGATTACGCCAGTTGCGTGTGCTAGAGTACATAGCTCCCGAAAAAATTCAAAAAGGAAGAACTTCCTACTATTCTTTCCTTTTGGAGACATGCCCAAATTTAGTGAAGCCTCTTCAGAAATACTGAATGATCAGTGGAGGTCTTTTTCAAAAGAATATTGTGAAGAAGATTTAGTAAAAGTCTGGAAAAGTTGACTAAAGAAATTAACATGTTCGAAGAATGCATGTTTAAGGAACCCAGCGAATATATGTGTACTTTGGAATCCTCACCTCATAGTTTAATGCTACTGCTGACAGGATATATTCCTCCTTAAATAAAATAGAAAAACAATAAAAGAAATTATGTCGAAATAAAAATCGTAGAAAGTATTATATTTTGTAAAGAAATACTCGAAGGCACAACGATTTTTGAGCCGCCCTTAGAAATAATCAAATTTGTAGACGGTAAATATGGTCCTATTGTGTAAGACAAGTTTAGTTACTTAGATTCCTTATTGTTCTTGTTACTAGAAATAACATCTCTAAAAAATAGTTCACTTCGCTTTATCCTTTTATACCACGCTTTTCCCCTTTTTTCCACACTTTTTCAATCAAAGCTACCACCGGGTTTTCAAAGGAAGGGGCATCAAGGCCGTAGTCCGAATCTGTAGGAAGATTGATTCAAATTTATCGGACCACGACACATTCACATAAGCAATTGTTTTTGTTTGGGGAATCGTAGTCATTTGATTAAGATACATTATTTTAAATAATTTTTTAGGAAAGGTATAACAATTTTATAATGTTATTTGATATAAAAATCTGATCATCAGAACACCATTTTTCTGTATGAATAGTAGTTTAGGGCGCACGAGCTATTCAAATCAAACTTTTGTCAGTTTTACAATAGAACACTGCCAATATTTAAAAATGTTAGGACTATGTTGGGGCTATCATGTAGTAGTGAGGGATCTGTTTCATGGCTTGGGAAGTATTTCACAAGGGTTTTGCATTACCCTAAATGATGCAGTGCAATATATATGAACTGTTACATGGTATTACATTTACTGTAAAGTTCGATGTGATACAGTGCACTGCACTGCATCACAATATGTTTCTGCCCTTAGTGTGTTTGAAACATGCCATAGTCGTACTCTTCGGAATAATTTTTCAAAAATCTGGTGTTAAAATGTACAATTACAATGGTATGACTTTGTTGATAAAGATGTATGAAATTCATGGAATTTTCCATAAGTCGTGCCTTGATGTAATACATATTTGTTTTGAAGACCTACCTTAAACCCGTTTTCTATAACCCGACTGTAATTTACCATGGACGATAACTTGCAAAATGTATCACTGCAATTCCAGCATATCGTACGTTGAAACTTGAACAGCTAGTGTTGCTAACTTTTTAAATTATGTTCATACATATATTAGTGCGTTAATTGCACAGGGTTCTCAAAAAGTAGGGCGTCAATCTGTAATTATCATTCAATTGAATATCGGGCTCTTCCCTAGAAAATGAAGACCATTGATTGTGTTGATCTTTTAAATAGAAACATTTTGTATTAATGAAAATAGGTTCTATTCTAATTTCACGCTGCAATTTCCGAAATCTTCCAAACTGGAATTTCAACTAACATGTTTTAATGTTATTTTCTGATTTAATATTTTTTAAGAATGCTAATAAAAAGCAAGAGGTATTTTTGCCAACTTTATGATTTAAAAGCCAAAAAAAATATGTTAATTTTTAGCAAGTTTCCAAACAATCTGATGGTGCAACAGGTGTCTCCTTTTTCAAATTTATTATTTTGACAACGACAGTTGTTTGCTTGTTTGTTGATTTGGCGTTTCTATTTGTTACGTTTAATTTCAAAGTTGAAATTTCACTCTGCGCGGTCTTGTTAGCAGCTTCGCTCTTGAATCAAAGCTCACTCTACTCCACTCTGCATTGTGAATGCGGCATAATTGATGAAGTAACTAGCACTATTGTCTGGCAAAATCCAGTGCCTTCATCTGTAAAGTTTTGTCGGCCAAATTTTAATCGAGTTTTCCAAATAATCTCCCGAGAAAACTAGAGTTGTTTTGGGTAATATGTATTCAAAGTCAAATTGACAATTTATATCCATCATTGATTAATAGTGATGAAGGAATACAGGTTAAAAATATACTTTTCCTAACAATGATAGACGATAAATTGGCTAAGGTATTAACTGACACTCCTTCAGGTTCCACGTGTACTATATGTGGTGCTACTCCACACGTCCAATGACAATTTAGAGAAAGTCACTGCCAGGCCAAAATGGATTATGAACATTACATACTTGGATCAGGTGCATGGAGATGATTTTACACATATCATAGATTATTTCAGGCTGCACTTATGATGCTCGCGAGAAGCGGAACGGAGCTCAAAGCTGAGCTTGTTCATGCGACAAGCAATGCGAGAAGATGTCTGAGTGAATGCGAGACGCGGTTATGATTTTACATGTAATTTTTGGTTTCAGAATTAGTTTTCACTACATTTAGTTGTGACATTCGGAAAATAAAAGTATGGAGTCGTCCTAGGAATATTTTCGTTCGCAAAATCTTTGCAATTATTTTTTTGCAAAAAAAAAGATAATTTTTTGGGCATCCATTAAATATTAAAAGAAAGGAATATGGGGAATTTCATCACCTACACGGTGAATTAAGTATTTCCGCGTGTATGGCCATTTCTATACTACACTTCAAGAAAAAACCATCTTTGCTACCGTGAGAAAACACTGCAAAGCTAGCTTTCTCGCTTTGCGTTTTGACATCAGCTTTGCTTTCAGTTCCGCTTAGCTTCTACATTGACATGATCGCGCGACTTTGTATGAAAAAGTATGTGCATAATTTTCTCGTGTGAGCTCTCGCACTGGCTTGCTTCCAGCTCGGCTCCGCTTCTCGCGCGTATTCTGACTGCAGCCTTAGACAAAGAATCTTGGAAAGCCGCAGAGGTAGCTAAGGTTTCTGGTCTCTCGTGAAAACTATCAGGAACAACTTTATCAGATCCTACCTTCACTACTTATCAATGGTGAAGTGGTTGTTGACTCCCTGGATAAGGCTAATATTTTGGTTGCCAGATTTGCTTCAAATTCTCGTCTTCTACCCACCTAATAGACATATTTTTTGCATCTACAGTGTTGATATGTACAAGAGCTAATAGACATCCGTTCCTTAAAGATATCGAAGTCTCAAAAGCCGCACGACCTGCGGGTTTCTCGCCCCTGTTAATTAAAAGCTGTGCCTCATCCTTGGCCAAACCTCTATGCAAACTTCTTGGAAACTTGCCCATGTTCAGCTTATTCCCAAAAGAGAAAAGGGTAGCGATACCTCAAGTTATCGAACAACTGCAATCGCTTCGATTCTCTCAAATATAAATTTGCCCCGGTAAAAAATCTTAAAGAGTAATCTCTAATTTTGTTACTTTCCTTAATATAAAAGCAGTTACTTTTAATATATTTTTCACATTTGAAGCAAAGAAAATATCGTCCTCTCCAAATGTTGTTCTAGCCAAGGGCGGTTAAAAGCAAAATTTATAATCTAATGCTCTCAAATATTTAATCAAAATCGTTTTTTAAGACAGACTGCTACAGAATTCTGGTGGGGGGTATTACAATATTCATAAATACCGAAAATTTCGAATCCATATTTAGCTTAAGTATATGTAAGTATAAAGTAACAACACTCCTTTATATTGTAGCATTCACAGATTTCTGACTATTGAGATGAAATTAATGTTTCTAATTTTACTGTAAGGAATGAAGAATCGTTACAGAAATGAATGTAGATGAAAGGATGGCAGTAAACACAGGTGATGAATTATTCCAATATGTGAAATGTAAATAAGAATCAGTTTTTGGTATCATTTCCTTTGAAAATCTTCTTAAGAATTAAAGATCTACACAAATCCTGTATAAGGGGCTTAAATCGCTTTCATAACATTTTTCCTGATTTGCAGTGCCTTCACCATGTGTTTCATCAAATATCATTTAAAAGAATATTCTTCTCCCATATAGGAGAATGTTTTATATGGCGATAGATCTTATACTAACGGATTGAACTCACATAATCATAAAATTTCAAGCTTGAATTTAAAGGTATTTGTTGAGACAAGGCTCTTTTGTCTTGCCTATATTTTCTTAGCCTTAAAACGCAGATGGTATAAACGGCACTTGAACCGATATACCAAGGCTAAATACAGTTGCTTGGCTTGCTAGTTGTTATGGATGGTGGTATAAACGGCACTTTAACCGAATACCAAAAAGCCTGAAAAACTAGAAGGGTTACGCGATACTGAATAAAACGCTCTAAATTTTATTAACAACTGATAATTTATTTATTACTCGCCGTAAATTTATATTCAAATTTTGCTAACATTACCACTTATTCTACCCCAAAAACAAAAGAAAGCAATATTCAATTAAGAATTTCCGATACTGCTTATCTAGCGAAATTGCAAGTTTCATGCAAAATAAATTCCTCAGTTATTGCTGAGTGTCAACTTTCTTTAGATTATAATGACGAAGAATTTATTTTTGCATGAAGCGAGGTGAATGAATTTCGCGCCAGGTGAATGAAATTAGGTTTCCTATTACAATGATAACATGAACCTTTATTCATGCCTGACCTACATATAAAATTATGAATTAATGGTATATATATATATCTTGTTTTCTTACAATTTAAATTAAATTTCTTTATATAAGAATTAAGATAAAATTAGATTCATCTGTTATGAACATGCACGATTTAACATTCTCCCCGCGTTGAACCTTCGTTCGAAGATTCAAATGACTAGACGTTGATACTGAAGTCAACTTCCGTAGATTGCCTGGGTGCGGGCTTAGGCCGTTTCGATTTTCGCCTACAATCATCTCGATTCTTCAATATCAGGATGGCGATGAAGAATAAACTTAGTCCGAGCGAAAGATAGCCAATGGTAAATTGATGGATATTGTGGGAATGAGTCTTCTTTATTGTTTCCTCTTGGAGCTGTGATGAGACCAATCTCATCAATTCTTCCAGTTGTTCTTCTTGGGCTTCGTAGGGAGTTAGGTTACCGATGACTGGATGTAGCTGTTCTGGTGTGGTGATTTTGCTTAACTCACTTAACCTCTTGTAGGATGTCCTAATGCTGCTAGGATATGTATGTATTCCTCGAATTGTCAGTAAGTCATGCTTGATGACGCAATCTGGCATCATCTTTAAAAGACCAGAACCTGTTAAAGTCAGCGGGATGGTTTCCTCGTTACACCAAGCATTTGCAGTGGTGGGTTCCTTGACTGCGAAGATCCATTGGTTTGGATTATTGAGCTGAATCCAAGCAGGACTGTTCTCTATTTTTTCCATTTCACATTTTCTATATGTTGAATTGTTAAACAGATTCACTTCGCAGGAGCAAGCGGCCGCCCCCATGTGATATATGGGATGGTTCAGAGGGCATACATGATTGAGCTCCTCCGTCGACATACAGGATGACAGTTCCTGTTTTGTCATTGGGTAATATTGATCTCTGTGTGGACTGAGAGCGATGTATGTAGCGCAAGGCCGTACAGCTACAAGCACTTCATTAGTTGATACAGGTATCGGTATCATCTGGAACAAGTCAAACCTTTCCAGAGTGACCAGCGGCATTCTGATTTTAACTATTACGTGGTTGTTGGTTACTCCTGATTCTGCGGACATGGTTTTGTATAGTTCCACAATATCATTCTGATCTGCGGGTAATTGCAATCCTGGTGGTAGGTGATTCTTGACCATGATGAGTTCGTTACGTAATTGTTGAGGCGTCACAAGTAATGGACTGATTCTGCCGTGGTGTATGTCTGTTAACACGTCGATTATTGAAGACTGCATTCTCTGAAGATGGGATACTATGAACATCATTTGGATGGATAGGGTTGTAAATATTTGGCTGATTTTTAGCTCATACGTTTCTTCTCCGGTGTGGTTTATGTGGTTTATCAAGTGGGTAATTTGGACGTCTAATTCCTTAAATTTCTTCTCTGCAGCTAGTTGATCCTTTTTCAAGACGTTAACCGTTGCGTCAATTATTGACGTCTGATTTTTCAGTAGCGTTAGAAGATGTTCTTCATTTTCATGGATGGTATCTATGGTTTCAGACATTTTTTTGCATATTCAGAGTCAAGGACCCCAAAAAGTGAATTGGCCAGGTTTCCGACAATGTCAATAGCACCTCGTTTTTGTCTTCTGGTGGACATGAGTATGTTGTCGGCCTGTAACTCTTCTTCAATCTGCTGAAGTTGTGTCACTATCTGAATGCATGTGCTCCTTGTTTTACTTTGCTGGCACAAGTTATGTAACGCCCTCGTCCCATTTGAGAATACCGAAAGCTCCATCCAATATGGTTTCAAATCGTAATAAACTATTAAATTCCATTCGGTTGATATGAAATTTATTTTGCCGATATTTTCGAAATATATCCCCGGTTTAGGATCGAAGCTTTCGATATCGATGCTTGCTCCAAGTCCAGGCGGTAGAACCAAAGAAGCCAATAATAGTGTCGCAATTGCAGCGCCATAAGACTGTCGTCGTCGTTTCTTGGGCACTTGATCCTTGTCGACATTGCTTGTCCCTTGAGGCGACTCTTCTGTTCCTGTAATTTCTTCGGCCATATCATGATTGTTCATTGGAGTCTCGTTATGATCTACCTCCTCACACTGCAATGGTGACAGCTTGTGAATAGGTCTGCGAAGTATACCTTTAGCTGTTTTTACGTCAGCAACTCTAACATAACCATCGTTTCCCTTATCTGTTTGAAGAATTCTCCCTAGTGGCCATTTCATGACTGGAAGATTATCATCTTGTATAACCACTATAGTGCCAGGATCTATGTTCTGGCAGCGCTCTTTCCACTTGAGTCGATATTGCAGTTCATTTAAATATTCTCGGGACCATCGTCTCCAAAATTCGTGTTTCATATCAGACACTAGCCTCCATCTAGCTAGCAGACTAGTTTTCAATTGCTTGGCACTTGCATCTATGGGTGCCGTTAATGGTTCACCTACCAGGAAATGACCAGGAGTGATAGCAGTCAGGTCATTAGGGTCATTTGACATCTGTGTTAGTGGCCTAGAGTTCAAAATTGCTTCTATTTCGATCATTAGTGTCTCCAGCTCCTCATAAGTTAGAGATCCGGCTGAAGTTGTCTTTATAAGTAAATGCTTTGCGGATTTTACAGCAGCTTCCCATAGCCCACCGAAGTGTGGTGCTCTCGGAGGAATGAAGTGGAAATCGATTCCTCTTTTACTGCAAGTTCCTGCTATGGTTTCCCTCGCTGCTTCAGAATGGATGGCCTCAGACAATTCGCGTAGTTGGTTTCTTGCGCCAACGAAATTGGTTGCGTTGTCGCAGTATAAGTTCCAACAACTTCCTCTGCGGCCCATAAATCGCCTTAATGCCCCAATAAAGGCTTCTGTTGACAAGTCGCTGACTATTTCTAAGTGGACGGCCTTTGTTGCAAAACAGCAGAAAACAGCGATGTATGCCTTGTGAGGTCTCTTTCCTCGAATTTTGTAATGCACCCAGGTTGGCCCACAAAAGTCAACACCGGAGTTAACGAATGGTCGTGCTGGTTGAACTCTTGCGGGAGGCAAATTGCCCATGATCTGTGTCAACATTTTTGGTTTGGCTCTTGCACATGTTACACAATGCTGAACAATTGATCTCGCGATTGACTTTCCCTATATTGGCCAGAAGCGTTGTCTTGTATCGGCCAGCAAGGCTTGCGGGCCAGAGTGCAGATTCTCTTTATGAATTGTTAATATCAATAGTTTTGTTAACGGATCTGAATAGGGCAAAATCGTAGGATATTTTGCATCATATTCTAGTACTGATTCCTTTAAACGACCGCCCACTCTGATGATGCCTTTGTCATCAACAAATGGTGTAAGACCTTTTAGACAACTTCCCTTGTTTAATTCATGATCTTTCTTTAATTGTTTTATTTCTTCCTTGAACTCATCTTCTTGTATGGCTCTTATTATGATGTATAAGGCTTCATTTAATTCTCGACAAGTGATGAAGCGATGGTTTGGCCGTGATTTAACGGGAATTTTGGCATTCCTTACAAATCGAATCATATAGGCAATGATGCGTTGAAGCTTCCGAAATGATTCCTCATGATTGATTTTGTATATCACACTAGATATATCTTCTGCTGTAATTATTGCGGGCAAGGCTGTACGCTTTCTTTCTAACTGACACTCAATCTTGGTTTGATAAGCTGTAGGCCATACGGTTTCACTTCCGTGCAGGAATGTTGGCCCGTAGAACCAAAGATGACATGTTTCTAATTTGTCTGGCTCCAACCCTCTGGAGAGTACATCGGCTGGATTATCCTTTGATCTCACATGATGCCATTGTGCCGCTATGGTTAATTCTTGAATTGCACCAATCCGATTAGCAACAAATGTTTGATATGATGTGGATGATGAAGTTATCCATGATAACACTATTTCCGAATCTGACCAGAAATAGGTTGGTACTTCTTCTCACTTCAGTTCCTTCCTTACACGGTTTGCAAGTTCGGCTTCTACTAGAACTACACATAGTTCCAAACGAGGAACAGTTTGTTTTTGTAGTGGTGCTACGCGAGATTTAGCGCATAATAGTCTCACAATAATTCTGCCATCTTTACTGGTCGATCGGATATAAAGTGCAGCGCCATAGGCCTTTTCTGAGGCATCTGAGAACACATGGACTTGCATATGCCTTGGAACTTCCTTTGCAAATACGTGCCTGGGAAATGTGACGTTATTTAAGGTTGACAGAGTGGTCCTGAAATTAAGCCATCTTGTATGAAGTTCCATTGGTAAGGCTGCATCCCAGTCAATTTTTAGTTGCCAAAGTTGTTGGGTAAGGATCTTAGCGGTGACTACTACTGGTGCCAATACACCTAAAGGGTCGAAAAGTTTGGCGATGTCAGAAGTGACTATTCTTTTAGTGATCCTGGATCCTTGGTTAGAGACTGCTTTAATTCTGAATTGATCTGACTTGGGCAGCCATGTTAGTCCTAACGTCTTTATCTTTTCTTCTGTGCTGTTTTCGAAGTCAAGGTCTATTTCTTGATCCTCTGGTGGAACGCCTTGCAACAATTGGGCGTGATTGGCACACCATTTTCTCAATCGAAAACCTGCGCCTTGTAGAAGTTTTGTAAGTTCCTTCTGCATTATTATGGCTGTCGGCAAACTGTCTGATCCTGTAATGCAATCATCCACATAGAAGTCATTTTTCAGGATCTCGGCACCATATGGATATCTAACGGTATTTTCTTGAGCCAATTTCTGAAGGCATTTTGTTGCCAGATAAGGTGCCGGTCGAGTACCATATGTGACTGTACATAGTCGGTAAATTTTTAATGATTCTCTTGGGTCATTTCTCCAGAAAATTAGCTGATATTTCTGGTCGGCTTCGTCCAGCAGTATCTGTCGGTACATCTTTTGAATGTCTGCAGTGAATACGAATCGTGGTAGCCGAAACCGCAGCAGTAGTGAAAATAAATCACTTTGAACTGTTGGTCCTGCGCACAAGATATCATTTAAAGACAATTGAGATGACGTCTTCATCGATGCATCGAACACCACTCTTAATTTAGTGGTGCTACTATCGGGTTTTAAAACGCAATGGTGCGGAAGGAAGTAATGGGGCGATTGGATACTATCGCCATTTATTTCCTTCATGTGTCCGAGATCAATATACTCTGTTATGAATTCCACATACTGAGACCTTAAGGCTGCATCTTTGGCCAATCTTCTTTCTAAAGCGAGAAATCTGTTCAATGCCATGCTTCTGGACTCGCCCAATTTTGTTGATTTCTCACGAAATGGTAAATTAACAATAAATCGTCCGCTGTCATCTCTACGGACTGTTTGCGTGAAGTGGGTTTCACATCGCCTTTCTTCTTGAGTGAATTTGTCCTTTGCTGCAGCAACTTCTTCAAGTTTCCAAAATCTTTGAACAAGTTGATCTGTTTGTTCGTCCTCTGAACATATACCACATGTAGCGGCAGATGTTTCAATCTGATCGATCTTGCCTGTCAATACCCATCCAAGAACAGTATTTTGTAGCATTGGAAGATTATTTGCTAACTTGATTTGTCCAATGGACAGTAGGTTGTAATAAAACTCTGCTCCCAAAAGCAAATCAATTGAGTCGGTTATGTTGAATTTAGAATCGGCTAGTCTGATATTTTTAGGTATGTCCCACTCAGAGATGTCAAATGACTGCGTTGGTTGTGGCGCGATTATTTTTGGCAGCACAAAGGCTTCTACTCTTGTTGCATATTTGTTCATTGTGGACTCTAACCGCAAATTAACCTTATGTTGGATTCTTCCTTTCTTATTTCCGACACCATGTATGGTAATTCTTTCTGAACTTGGTGTCAAGTTTAGTTTCTTAATAACCCTTTCTGTTATTATATTAACTTGAGAGCCTGAATCAAGAATGGCTCTACATTCTATTGTGTCTCCCTTGTCAGATATGAGTTTGACAATGGCTGTGCCCAGGAGAACATAACCTCTTGGTTTTTGGTTTGTAAGTGTTGCTACTATGGCTGGTTGATAACCTGGTGTATCAGCCTTTTGTAACAGTACATCTACTGAAGATGAGCTTCTTGGTGATTTGACATCAGATTTTTCTGCCTTCCCTGATGGTTCTAGATGTACAAGCGTGTTGTGTTTTTTGGTGCATTTTGTACATCCTCGAAGTATGCACTGGTTGCTGCTGTGACCAGGCTTGAGAGAATTAAAACACAAGTTATGACGGGGGGCATGCAAAAAGAGGATGGTTCGCCTTACAGGACATACATGATGCCCGATTTGAAGTGAATGATATTATCGAAGTTAGTGCCTTGGAGCTGCCATATCTTCTTTGGTAATCGTCAATTTTATACTTAGTGCCGAGTGCTTCGAGTGCTTGAAATCTGGTTTCCAGAAATGATAGAAATACCTTTATACTCTGTATTTCTCTAGGCTTTGATAGTGATTGCTCATATAGAGTGTACGTGCTTCTGTCAAGCTTCTATGTTAAGATATGAAGCAAGAGTGGATCCCAATCTGCCGTTGAAACGTTTAAATTCTGCAATCCTAACAGACACTCTTGTGTAGTATCATGTAGCAATTTTATTGTAGCAGCTGAAGGATTATCGTTCACATGTGCTGACTGAGATAATAACTTGTTAATGAGTGCTGTTACCAACAGTCTGCGATTGTTATAACGATCCTTTAAGGTCTGCCAAGCAGCTGTATAGTTTTCTTCTGAGGCCGTAAAGTGCCTTATTAATCTTTCTGCTTCTCCAGCTAAGTTGGCCTTGAGATACCATAACTTCTGACAATTTGGCATTGGTTGATTGTGCACCATCTGAGTGAACAAGTCGTGAAACTGGGTCCACTTCAAGTAATCACCATCGAATCGTGGGAGTGTTAACTTGGGCAGTTTTAGTATTGCGCTTGAGTCGACGTTTGAGAACTGGGATGATTGTATTGTTGTTGCATTAAGGCTGTCACGTTTGGTTGCTAATAATATTAAGCAGTTATCCACTTCCTCTTGCATCTTCATGAATTCTTCTGCATCATAGCCCTCCTTGATTGGGTCCTCAGTCAGTTCCCATATTTTATGATCACACTCTTCGATTTGTGACCAGTGCTGATTAATTGACCTCAGTTTTAGTTCGTAGTATTGTCTTGAATGATCTTCACCATCAGTCTCGATTACGTAAAGTACATTCCTTAGCACACCAATAATTCGTCTTTGTCTTCTTATGATTCCAGCTAATTGTCGTAGCTGAGTTCAGACGGAGATAGATGACCATTTTTCTCTTCGAATTTAGGAATTTTGGGTGCCCTTGGTAATGCTCCTGTAGCACTAGCTTGTTTCATTATGTCTGGTGATTTTGGACCAGGTCCTTCCGTGCCTTCGCTTTCAACAGTTGAAGCCTTGGAGGATGTCTCTGCCTTCTCAGCAAAATAAACCTGATATTGGCTATACAGTGCCATGATTGTATTGTAGTAATCTGTCGTAAAGTAAGAATGACTCCGAGGAAGATCAGGAATCACTCTCATCTTATTATCCGCTGTTTCAAATAGTGCCCATGCCTCCTCCAATAGGTGAAGGCGATCTGCATAATACTCTTTAGTGACCTTTCTGTCAATCGGGTCCTTTCTGTAGTTTGCGATGATTCTTTGGATCTCTTTTCCATTGCAGGTTTGTTCCGCTGCTAATTTTTCAAATACGTTTGCCATTTTTATTTGATTTAATTCCACTTGATTCAATACGTGATACAAGTGAAACAGTATTCTTAGATTGTGCACCAAAGACAGAGAGTTTAATAAGATGTGAGAAAATTCAAATATATTGTTGCTAGCGCGGCTTTTGGTTGGTTATTTAAAACACAATATTAAGTATTTAATATACAAGTTCTTTATTTCACTTCTAATCTTATACAATTCACAAACCTTCAATTAATCAACTCAACTTTAATTATCGCTAATTCTGTCCTTTCAATTATCGCAATCCAATTATAACACTTTCGCCTGTTTATTACTATCGCTTGTTACCACTGCAACGTCTAAGACAAGACTTTTTTTGGCGGTGACAACTTTTGTATTTATACCCTAGAAACTCTCTACATTATTCTGGAGTATTCTATTCCAGAAGCTTCTTGACTATTCTATTCATTCTATTCCTGAAACTTCCCGAAGATTCCATCATCGATTCTCCGAACCTGAAGTCGTTGACTCTCCATTGCCCGTAGATGTCACCAGTTGTCTCTTTCTATTACACGTAACAATATTTAATATAATGCTTTTGATAATCACGAAGAAGGATTTACTTGGATGAAGCAAGGCTTCAGCAAATGAATAGTAAATCCTATAGTTTCACACATAAGACATAACAATAAAACAAGTAAAAAGAAAAGCCTCAGAGAGTATCATTTACCTTTACTTGTTGATATTTGTGTGATAAGAAGCTTTGGATCATCCAGGAAAAGAATGAAAATATGACTATGGGGCTGATATCAGTAAAAGAAGAGTTTTTCGGGTAAGCCATCGCATGTTAGGAAACATAGTATCTAAAAATTAAACACGAATAAAACACATAAATTCAATGATCGATATATAATCAAAGACAGCTTACCTGGGTACTGATCATCAGGGTCAAAGTCTAGATAATTGAAGATTGAACTTGAAAATTGAACTTTACCGCAGCGACCTAGTTTCCCTCAATACTTGTCTATACAATATCTTCGTTTAGTTTAGTTTAACTCGAGAATAATGCAATTTTACGCGGTCTTTTATAATTTTGCGATATATTCCGATGCATCACGCCGATGAAAGTGGTAGATCTATTTCAAATAATGAAGCCATTACCTACATAATTCCATTAATAATGTCATACACTTTGTTATTTTTATTTGCCACTAAACCAAAAAATTTACCAGAAAATTTTATTTAATCAGATGCATTCATTTGGATTAAATGGAAGATGTATAAATCAGCTTGCACCGATTGCAGCTATAAATATTTCACTTATTCATTATCAATAGTTTCCTCCATCCGAATACATATCAAAAGTAAATCCCCTTAAGTTGGATTCATTCGTAAACATATTTACCAGCAGATAGCTGGGTTACGGCTACGGAAATTGAAATTCATATACTATCGAATAGTACCAAAACATTGAAGTCAGGAACTCAAATCAAACGTCATTGATTTTACATTTTACATTTCCATAAATTCTATAATTGATTGATTGCACACGAAGAGTTATAATTAAGCAGTTATTATAAAAAAAATCTTGAATTTATGGGGATTCCAAAAAATCCAAAAGCTCAATGACGCCTATGTAGGTATATAAGATATATGATCTCAGTCTCATTTCATTTCCCGCATCTCAATCTCAACAAAGCGCTACTTTTTAAGAAATTAATCTTATCAACTCAGTTAAGAAAAATCTAATTAATATGTGATGCGAGACTGGTTTTTCTCATTTTTGTTGTTGTTTTTTTTTTTTTTTTTTTTACATCTGAACATTGTAGAATAAGGAACGTTAAGCTGATTGGAGTCTTCTTTTAACTTTTAGTGAAAGAACGTCAACACACAATAGTAGTAGAAAGTCGCAAGTACCGTAGTCGAGCAAGTCGTCTGAAGAAATACGTTCAAGAAGAGTAATTATACATGTGTAATCTGTAGCAGCTAACGCGTTTGTGGTAAAGTTCGTCTAATGAAGGCTGCGTTTTGGATTTTTTTGTGTCTATGCTTTGCAAGAATAACTTCACTAGGTAGGCCGAAAGTTAATTTAGTTTTAGTAAGTAAATAAAAGTGATAATAAAATATAATCATAGTTATAATGTCATACTTTACGGAAGTGTAGATTACCTTAACGTGATTGTATAATTCTCCCAATGTAAGCTTAGCAACAATCTAGCATGATTGAATTATCAGTTTTATGATTAAGAAGAAAAATAAGTCTGCAAGAAACGAGAATGCTTTTCCAAGCGCTTAATATTTGCAGATTAAGTGCATCAACTGTGAAATGGGAAAACAAGTACAAATTCGCAGAGTTCAATCGCACTGAAAATAATGATAATGATAAATGGAAAATAAACTAACATAATACACATAGAGCTGAATTTTTGTGCTCGGTTTTTTCATAAAAATTCTTTATCCATATAATCGAAAGTGAGAAAATTTGTGAAATTTATTCGTAGGTTTGTCACACAAGATAATATTATTTTTCAATATATATTATGTGTACGAAATATTGTTATGCGAATTTTTTAGGAAAATCTGCGATCTATGTTGAAATAAAAAATAAATGAGTAGTTTAGAACAGCGGTCGCCAAACTGTGGTCTGTGAACCACTAGTGATCAGCATGAAAATTTCGCTGATCCGCAGAAAAATGTGGAATATACTTACTCATTACGCTAAGTTATGTTTTAAAATGCATTGAAACATAATTCAATTCATAACAATCCGTGAAAAGTTATAAAAACTTTCGTCACATTGTGTACACACAGGCCATTGAATGACCGGTCTTCCACAAGGTATATAGCAGACAAGGTCTTCACACTAAATTTTTGACACATTGCAGCTAATGTGCCGTGACGTCCCTCTGTTATTAAAATGTACTCTATATATAGAAAAATATATAGGATATTAAGAAAATCTTTGATATCTTAATAAATTTGGCAATAAATTAGGGGAATTGTGTATAAAATGAAAGTTTGGATATTTTAAATGTCTTTTTATAAAGCTTTTCCCATAATTAAGTTCAATAAGGTAAAAAGATGTACTTTCAAGTTCAAGTGAAAATGTAAACAGAAACAAAAATAGTTTTTTTTATGGCATAAATGTATTAACATAATAATGATTTTGTAGCAGTAAAGTAAAATTCAGTACAAATAGTCAGAATGTACCTATGTGAGATGATTTCACTTACCAAGATGCTCTGTCTCTGCCGCGTAGAATAACGCCACGGTATTTAAGTCGTACTGATGTTTGCGCTAAGATAAATTTTATATGAAAATTTAGCAAGCTAAAAGATATTGGCGAAAATTTATCCTGAATTTTAGCGAGAGCGGTACTAAGTACAACTCGCTAAATTTGCCTTTGGGTTTTGATTAGAGATGGCACCACCAGTAAGTCTCCAAAAAATTTAGCTTGAATTTATCCGCCCGGGCCGTTCTTTAGCGCGCTAAAAATATTTATTGTCAGAGTTCTGAGATTTCATAAATTTATTGATCGGATTTTTGTAGTTAACGTAGTTTTGTACGTCTTTGCTGTAAGTAATTTTTATTATATACATTATGCATATGATTTTCATATGTTTGATATTTCCAAAAAATTTTAACTACCTGCTCTTAGAAACATTATGACCACGCGTTGTATTTCCGGAAAAAAATTACAAAATGTTTTTCTTCTTCTGTTTACTATATGTTTTCTCTGAGTCTCCGCTGTCATATTTTAGCTGCTAAGAACGGCCCGATATTGAAGACCCGCTAAAATTTAGCTTAGGGCGGACCTTAGTACTAGGCTTAAAACGGGTAAAATAAAGTGATAATATTAATGTAAATTTATTCCACTGTATCCATCCATTGAAAATTTTGCAATAAATATCATATTAGTTTCTTACCATAAATGTACTACATTGAATTTATTAGTTTAAACCTCATTTCAGGGAAATCAGCTCGGATCAAAACAAAGTTCCACGAAAGTTTTATCGATAAAAAATGCAAAATAAGACTGAAATACTTTTGATTTGCACTCCTAATTGATTATTTAAAATCTTTTTATTATTTCTATTGTGAAATTAGTTAGTGGTAATCGTAATTTTCTCAAATGGAAGGCAAATTTGCAATGCATCATAATGAAGTGTAAAAAGTGGGGTTAGTGGCAAATTAAAATGTGGAATACAATTCTAATGATCTTTCTTCAATTTATCTTTCTGTTTAGAAAGTAAAATAGTACTTATTTTAAGGTTTTAAATGGATCCAGTTGAATAAATTTACATAAATATTAAACTTTATATTTTTTTACTTTTTAAGAAACGCGTCATGCGAATCGATTAAGGGATAAAATTGGGAATCTATGGTACCGGATAGTCTATGTATACCTTGGTTTTAGCTACATGTTTTGTCTCGTCTCGCTTCGCACTCTTCTATATGTTTCACTCTCCTGTATGTCGCATATGTATATCAGTTGAAGCATTTAGAGGTGGGCTTACGGCCGGATTGAGTTCAATATAAAATATATTCAACATATTAGTTGGGTTATTAAGGAAGTTTTTGACTAGAATTAAAATTATTTTGCGTTGTGGATGAATCAATCACTATCAGTATTATATTATTACAGTAAAACCTCGTTTATCCTAAGTAATGTGGGGAAGAGGTACATTGGATAAGCAGAAACTCGGATAACACGAAAGAATTGAAAAATTCGAAAATTTTAATCATTATTTATGTATTTAAAATGGTAGAATAAAATGTAATCACAAAAGTATATAAAAATCTAACGAACGTAGATTAATCTTTGAGGTACAAAGCATCGCTACTACATAACGTGTACTTTGTTCGTCTAACGGCTCCATATGTTTTATCCGAGCTTTTCCGTATTATCTGCGTATAATTGTCGGATAACGCGAGACTCGGTTGATTGCAGGCCGAATAAACGAGGTTTTACTGTATTATAGTCTTCGGCAGTATAGGCAAATATCGTGTTGAACGATCAGAAGGAATACAACACTAATGCCAATAGATATACGGACGGACAGACGGGCAGAATAAATCAATTCTTGATAACTGAGCTGCAAAGAATATGGAATGTCCTCTGTTTAAGGAACATACCCTTCGGTGGTCAACTGTCCTCCTTCGGCTGAATTCTGATAAAATTAAAATAACAAATGACAATGACAAAATGATTTAGAAGGAAGCAGAATGTTATTATACAATAGATTGGAATCCTGATTTGTGGGTGACATGACATGTATCTTAAATTATAGCAGTGACAATTTGAGAATTGCTCGGTAATTAAATATATTCCTGAAAAGACAGTAATGGAGCAAATTTTAACGCGAAGGTGTATGTAAATTTTGTAACAACTTATTTAATATCTACTAGGGTCTAATCAACGGCGAGTTGGACAAGATTTTCTTTTAGGCATGTCATAAACTTCAGTTTCTAGATGCGTAGGAAAAGTTTGTGGGATATTACAATGTAATCGCATATGATGGTAAAAAATGTCAAATATCTGAAGAAGATCGGAACCATTTAACAGAAGTAAATATTTAAAATAAAAACACTTAAAAAAAATAAAATTGGTCTAGGACTAATTCTTATAAAATCCGTATCGAAAATCGTATGGTCACCTCTCTGTGCAAGTTTGATTGTTGAAATTGTTTTTCGCATATATTTCTAAAACGGTACATTTGGCAGTAAAAATGATTACAAGCAATTTCATAGGGTTGAACATTCTGAACAACTTTTCAGTACAATAAAAACAACTAAGATTGATCATTTTCACAGTATACGTAAAAAATCAATATTTTTATGTGGCAACACCAAGAGGGGGCTGCCCGATTCAGCACATTTTTGAAATTCTATTTACTATTTCCGTGAAAACGCCGTGTACAAAATTTCAGCTCTCTAAATTTTCGCGTTTTCTGGCAGTGTCTAAATATATAGTGAAAAGCGAAATATTGTATGACAACCATTTTTGAACTCAAATTTACTTTTTTTTTAAAAAGCCCGTGTGCATAATTTCAGTAGCTCTTTAAGTAAGGGCGTTCTCAAGTTATCGTGAGAACGGACGGACAGAAAGACAAAAATCAAAATAACTTTTAATATTATGCGTGGGCGTCCAATTCATTTTGCTCTATCATCATTATTTCTATGTGTTACAAAGCGAATGCAAACTTAGAATACCCTATGATGAAACTATATAGGGTATAATAAGTATGAAATAGTTCAATATAATTGGGTTCATATTTTTTTCAGAAATTTGGCATACCTATACTTATTTATGTTTACTATTTTTATACTTACTAAGTGGCGGTCCCGTTCGTAGCTTTTGTGTTGGAATGTGATAAAAGTCACAGCGGCTAGGGTCAGCTGCAAAAATTGTCAAAAAAAAGACTTTATCATGTCACCAAGCATTTTAAGAATCGGCTTTTCGAAAATAAGTCACATTTTAACGCTAAATGTCACTTTTTGTGGTTAAAGTCATGATATAAGAGTCGCATTTTCGAAGATGTCGATGTCATTGCCATTTGTATTTTAATTTTATCAAAATCCAGTCCCTGGGACCATCTATATGTTACTCTGAAGAAGCACTTGATATCGAATTCAATATAGATCGAAGATTTCTTAAAGAATTTGTATAAAAATCTTTCGTTAACACCCGTTTATAAGCACATCACAAGCTACTGGTACGTAATTATGTATACTTTTATTTGAATAATGGTTGAAAGCATGTTGTCGTGCATTCTAAAATTTTGTAAAAATTCTGGATTCAAGTTAAAAAAATTTCTTGTTCATGAAGCACCTCACCTTCATTGTGTTGCCAAATCCGATGTTTGACGTATATAATTAGAAAAGACCCTGAAGTTTATAATGTATTCAAGAGTTATTCAAGTCGTTTGGAATGTAAAAATCTATAAAATTAGTTACATATTTATACATATTTACATTTTAATTGTCTGACGGACCGTCCTAGAAAGAAATACAAAAAATAACTTTAATATGCACTTTTAGAGCAACGGACGAGGACGAAACAAAAGGAAAAATCTAATTTTCTGATATTTCAAATTCAAAATAGACGCAGTAAACAAACTATGGAACTATTTATGTGAGGGACTCATGACCGTCAGGATAGTTGGACCAAGTTGAACATTTGTATTAACGATATTCAAGATATTTAGTATCTATTTGGTACTATTTGGTACCTATCGTAAAAAAACATTTGTACCTATACAAGAAGAATTGAGAAAAAATGTTTAGCTATTCTGACGTTAGGATGGTTGGACAAAATTTACTTTAAACAGCTCCACGTCCTGTAATCTCACCTTATGATATGAGAATTTATTACCTATTTAGTACCTATAAATATATTAATTTCAGATTTTTATCTAGCACCAGTAAAAAGCTATCTACTATTTTAACATAAAACATTTAATCAAGCAGCATAATATAACAGGAGAGTTAAAATATGCTACAAAATTAATGAAGTGATAAAAAAGCAAAAAGTAAAATTTACAGCAGAGCCATTCTTTTCGAAAATACCAACCATCACCATAATAGACAATTAGAGAGGACTAGCTACAAAAAAAAGAAGTTAAAATTAGAATTAATGATAAATTGTAGATGGTAGATTTGTTAAGCAATGGCACGAGAGCAGAATTTGAAACTAAAAATATATTGTCGTTGCAAATACATACACACACACACAATATAGGTAGTACTACAGATGGGACCATAGCATGTTTTAGAGCGTTCCGAAAGAAAATGCTTTTATAATAGCAGTTTTGTATACATTTGATCGACTTCCTCAACACTTCAGATACGAAAAAATATGAATCACTCGACGTATACCAAGGTGTATATACATAGAATACAAGGTATTCTCGGTACGAACGAACCACATTCCGCCATTTTGTCTGGAGAAAAAATTGTGGTGACGTCCCTCTGTTCTTAAAATGTACTCTATATATAGAAAAATATATAGAAATTAACAAAATCTTTGATATCTTAATAAATTTGGCAACAAATTAGGGGAATTGTGTATAAAATGAAAGTTTGGATATTTTAGATGTTTTTTTATAAAGCTTTTCCCATAATTAAGTTCAAATAAGGTAAAAAGATGTACTTTCAAGTTCAAGTGAAATTGTAAACAGAAACAAAAATTGTTTTTTTTACATAAATGTATTAACATAATAATGATTTTTTAGCAGTAAAATATTTAATTAATACACAATTAATCTTTTTGTCTTTTTTTCTTATTTATATGCCTGTGTGAGATGATTTCACTTACCACGATGCTAACTTGTGGCATAAGAACTTTCATAAATTTGTCATCGTCAAGTATTTGCATGTGAATTATTTATATAAACCGATTTTTAAATAAAATTCACAGGTATGGGAGTATTCAACATTCAAATTGAATATATTCGCTTTATATACCTACTCATGTCCAAATTTATTAAGATATCAAAGATTTTCTTACTTTTCTATATATTTTTCTATATATAGACGTCACGGCACATCAGCTGCTATGTGTCAAAAATTTTGTGAGAATATCTTGTATTCTATATACCTTGGACGTATACACATCATATCAAATGTTGTGTCCATTCCGAAATGGACAACCCAGCCGTATAAATTTTGTATACTTTTTTGGTACTGCATGCGACATCTAGTTCTTTTGCAATCTATGGTAGTATATTTTACAAAAAAACATGGCTTATTACAATTTAACTGACAATAAAATTACCAAAGCAATTGCGACTGCAGAGCATTTTGTTCTTATTTGCGTGCCTGCACACAATGTAATCCTCTTAAACTACATCCGTCGTTTTTACAGTAAATATAATTGCCGCCGTGAAAGTTTGAAACTGGGAAATGGGAATAAGAAATGTAATAAGCAAATTTTTTTTTTTTATATTCAAAAAAATCGAAGAAAAAGTAATCGATGACTAAAAACTCGGACGGAAATAATCGGCTAATCGGTTATAAAAACATCGATGTTTTTAGTCACTCGACTATTTTTCCGCATCACTAGTACAAGCTCACCGGGATCCTCACGGTCGAGGAAGACCACAAATATAAAGTTGTCCCTCAATTTGCGCTATCCATTTAAAAATTAAAACTGGGGATTAATTTAGTTTTAGCCGCCCTTTCTCATTAACTTTGCAATAAGACTAGTGTCCGAGAATTTGTATAGTTGGTATACGAGAACCCATTTATTCCAGTCTAGAAACTCTGGCATTATTGACTTACACCACATTCGGTTGTTCAATTAAAAATGTTCAAATAATATGACTGGAATTTTGAAAAATGTGGGCCTGAAAATTGCGTCGCTTACGTTGGACTATCACAGTGGCGGATTCAGAATTCTTATGGGGGGGGGGCGCACCTATGAGCACTGAACAAAAGTTTGAAGACACTCGCCACCACTCCCAAATGTCAAATGTACAAAATTTATCATTTAAAAGATACGAGCCGAAAAGATTAGCAAGTGGCTACCACTCGCAACGAAGAAAGTTGCTCACCGTTCTTTACCACTCCCGAAAGTGAAAAGGAGATGTTAGATTATTCATTCCTAGGCCAACGATGTTGGACTCACCAAATTGTGAAGACTACGGTTTCAACGTTCCATAAGTAAAGTCAGAAAAAGAAAAGCCATATTGCCGATCTTTGATTAGTTTCTAGATACTTGATTAGTTTGGAGCTAATGATAGATTTAGAAACCTTTGAAAGAATTGAAGTGATTGCAATTGGTCGATAATTTGAGGAATCACTACCCTTTCCTTTCTTGGGAATAGGCCGAACGTGAACTAGTTTCCAAGCAATTGGAAATTTTCCTGTCGATTAAGACAAATAGGATAGTTTTCGCAGAGCATTAGCCAAGAATGACGCACAGCTTTTATTTAACCGGGGCTTGAAACTGTCAGGACCTACAGCTATGGAGACGTTGATCTCCTTAAGCACCTTGATCATATCTCTTATACGGATGTGTATTGGCTTTTGTTGTACATATCCACAAGGGCGATATGAAGTGGCTGGAAAAGGAGAATTTGAAGTGAATTCAACAGTCAAAATATTAGATTTATTCAGGGAGTCAACAATCACTTCATTGTAAAGTAGTCAAGGAATAGAGGAACTGCTAAAGTTGGTCCCTGGTCACTGATGGTTTTGACCAGGGACCAGGAACCTTAGCTGCCTTTGCGTCTTGCCAAGATTCTAACATTCTGGTTGAAAAGTAATTTTTTTCTTTGGATAGTGTGTCAGTTCTGGACATGGATGCAATTGATAGGTTCGAAAAGCAGACTATTTCGCTTTCATTGCTTGGTTACACTTATCGTTAAACCAAGAGCGATTTTGCTGTTGTTAAGAACTGCTGCATAAATACTGAATGTATTTACGCATGCAAAAACTTAGAAATGTACTAAATTCAAATGTGTATTCATCAACATCCCTTGAAGCAAAACAGACCGACCAATCAAATTCTCTAGGGTACTCATTGAGACTTTCCCAATCTGCAGATTTATTTTGTTCTTATTTAACGTTTGGGCTAAGTATTCTATAAAAACTATTTCATTTTACGAAATAAAAAAAAAATATTTAAAAATTAATCTCTTGCTTTAAATCAAATAACACTCACTACAACAATCAATGCACAATGACTTGCTCGCCGGTTTGTAGTTTCGCTGAATTTCTCCAATTACGAGTTGTAATTGTTTTTTAAATATTTGTTTTCCACGCCGCGCCGATATTATTCTAAGAAGCCGTCTTTACATCGAAGGCTTTACAAAGACCCTTTGGCAACTGTTTTCAATTAAAACAAACCTTTCATCGCGTTTACATAAATAGGCTCTGTCCTGCTTCAAACACCCCGATCAAAGCGACATTCACATGCTGTTTGCTCTATAGGCTTCAACAACCACGACCTAAATTGGAGCGAAGGCTAAGGTGCTAGCTAGGACTTGCGTTCCTAAATGTATCAAATTGAACGCTTCCAGAAATTGTTACATTTTTTTACAAAAGGTGCATTAGAATAGATTTACTGCTCAGTGAATCAATTTGTTAGGAAAAATTCAGAATATCTACTGCAATTTTTTTCAGTGGTCTTCAGAGGGTGGGGGCGTCCTCGCGCCCACTAGTTGGATCCGCCCCTGGACTATCATGGTAACTAAACTAATTTTTGCAGCAAGATTATGTCTTTTCTTTTAGATTCGCACTTTAAGTTTCCTAAATTCGCAATTTCAGATGCTTACAAGTGTGACGAAAATTTTAATCAACAACAATGTAATAATGGAGAGTGTATCGATTCTGATCTCTTTTGCGATGGAACTAAGGATTGTAAAGATGGTTCTGATGAAACTGGAGAGCGTTGTCTTAAAGCAAACTGTCCAGATTTTGCCTTCAAATGCACTTATGGAGGATGTATACCTGCAAAAGGGAAATGTGATGGGATAATTGAATGTGCAGATAAATCTGACGAGAATGCATACCTCTGTGGATATGAAGTTACAAACAGGAACAGAGAAGCAGAAATTTTTCAATGTGATTCTGGTAAACGCATTCCTTTAGATAACACTTGTGATGGTGAGAAAGATTGCGATGATGGGTCGGATGAAACTACGAAACTCTGCACTATTGTGAATTGCCCCGAGTGGGGTTTTCGATGTGCATATGGTGGGTGCATTAGCAGAAATCTCACGTGCAATGGTATTAATAATTGCGCCGATGGATCCGACGAATACAGCTCAATATGCGGGACAAAGATATCAGTTACTGCTCCTACAACAAATGGGTATCTAAGAAAAAGTAATATAACCACTTGAATGTATGAATACCTTATTTTTCTTTAAGTATTACTACAACAACAAGGGATCCAACGTTTGTTCTGCCACAAAATGGATGCAAAATTCCAAACGTTATAAACCTTATAGTACTCGTTGAGTCAACTATCGAAGAAGTTCTGGATCCAGACACCTACGTAGATGAATTTATTTCAATCAAATACAAATGTAATCAGAAACATTTGCTGGAAGGACCAATAACAAATTTTTGTTACCAAGGGAAATGGATGTCCGAACAACCGTCCTGCATCAGTAAGTATTAGTTAAAACTTTTAACCATGATGACATTTAGTGCTTAAACAATTCACTCCTTTCTGATATTCTGTAACTTTATTTTTTCAGAATACTGCCGAAGTAAGCATCTTAGCGGCACAACGTTTTCGGCATCATGCGAAATCAATGGAATCGGAATATCTTGTGATCAGCACCTTAAAATGGGAACAATTGCAAAAATATCTTGCCAAGTAGGTTATAAGAAACCAGATCGTATTGTCCAGGAAGTGCTCTATTGTGATGACTCCGGGGAGTGGGACTACAGTCCATTTCGATGTGAACCAATCTGCGGGACGGAACATACGGAAGGTATCCCATTCATTTTAGGCGGAGATACGGTCAACATTACCAAAGTACCTTGGCACGCTGCAATATATTCTAATCACAAGGGGGGCTATACGCAAATCTGCGGAGGAACCATCATTAATGCAAAAGTTATTATTTCGGGTATGTTGAAAAAAAATATTCTAAATAAAAGTGGAGTCAAAATTTGATTACTACTTAAACTAGCTGCTCATTGTGTTTGGGATGGAGTAAACCAGAGAGCAGTAAATTATTCTTCCATATCAGTAGCAGTAGGTAAATATTTTAGAGACTATTACGCTCAGGAGCCGCAACCTGCTCAATTTCTGAATACATCAGAAATTTATATCGCCATTGGGTAAGTTTTTTCTGTACAATTTGAAAAGAATTTCTAACAAGAATACCAAGGTACCGGGATTCATTGCAGGCATACCAAAATGATTTAGCTCTTCTGGTGCTCAATGATCATATTGTGTTCAGGTCCTACATAAAGCCCATCTGCTTGGAATGGTTGAATTACAGTGAGAAAGGTATTGGGACCGGTGTTGTTGGTCGTATTGTTGGTTGGGGAAAAACAGGACCGGATATGGCGCCCAGTGAAGAGCTAAGGATGCTAGAGACAGCTGCAGTAAGCTATTTAGACTGCCTAGATAGGCTGGATGTTCGTTTTCGGACAGACTTAGCGGCAGACAAGTTTTGCATACCTTCTATCGAAGGAGAAACTACCTGCGGAGGTGATAGCGGTGGAGGATTTGTAGTCCCAAAACTAATTAATGGAGTTAATACATATTTCCTCTGGGGTATCGTAAGTAATGGCCTCACTACCATTGGAAGTTGTACTGGAGAATTTTATACAGCGTACACAAATATTCAGTACCATTCAGCAATGATCATGGAATATGAAACCAAATATAGACCAAAATAACATGAAAGTTTTTTTTTAGTAAATTTTCAAGCAGGTGAATCTAAATCATTGCAAAATATTTATGCTACCATTTTATACCCTACATGAAATCTGATAGGATGTACTTAGTTACTGCCGTTTGACGCATAGAAACAATGGACTGGACACCAACGCATAATACTCCGATTTTTGCATGTCTGTCTGTCCGTCTGTCCGTCTGTCTGTCCGTCCTCACGATTACTCGAAAATGCATTTACTTAGAGTGTTGAAATTTCCACACGCCGGTTTTGAAAAAAATGTAGATTTAAATTCAAAAATGGGACAAATCAGGTAACTCCTTCATAGGGTTATCATATAAAAACTTTGTTTTTCATTATACATTTGGACACTGCTTGAGAACGCGTCCTAGTAGAGCTGAAATTTCGTACACGCGTTTTCATAAAAATAGATTCAAAAATTTACAAAATCGGGCAGCCCCTTTTTGGTGTTATCAGACGAAACTTTGGTTTTTCACTATATTTTTTACTTTTATTTTCATCTACGGTAAAATATTATTTGTCTTGGACCAATTGTAACTTTTTCTCTTCTTTCAATTGTAAATTTATAATTGTTGACCCAAGGAACCGGGCTAAGTTAGGCATGACTTCATCCGGTTTCTTTTATTACTTATGATAATTGTTTCACGGACATCACATCGACCAGGTTCCAGAGTTTCAGACATATAATTCGCAGCTCTACATTGCTGTTGAATCAACTTAAACTAGCTAGGTAAGCATATCTATTTTCTAATATAAACTCTACATGGCATTTGTCAGTTGTGTTATGAACTGTCGTTCCTAATAATATATAATAGAACAAATTTTTACTATTTATTTTTCAATGAGTACCTGCAATAAGAATCAATATTGTCTTTTCCTCATAAATTTTAAATTACATTGATAAGTTATTGTTATTGTTAGTGTTAATATAATGAAAAAATATAAATAGCAAATGTAAATATAATCACTATGCCTTAAATTGCAATTGAATTTCAATTCTAGGCATTATGGCATTAAATTGTTCAATAAACTTATTTGTGTATTATTTAAATACAATTAACAAACAAAGTATGTACTCATCTGCTCAATTTTCATAGGGTGAAGGTTCATCCCAGGTATCAGCACTGAACGCTTAAGATGATTCATAATATTATCCTTATCCTAACAAGTGACTTATATTTCTGGCGAACTCAGCATTTTTCTAAACACATTCACATAATATGCATTATGTAATTATTTCCGTTTTTATTAAAAATAAGCTTCCCACGATTTCATTCGCGAAATCGTGAAAAACAAATATCTCGAGTTACAAACTCAACGTTGGTACTTTTAGCTGAATTAGCGTAAATGAAAATTTCTAAATTAAAAATTATTAAAGATATCTTTTAAGGTAGTTAGTTCTTACTCGTGTTTTAATCGAATTAGTCGCAGTTAAATAAAGTTCCTGAAATTAAATTAAGATTTCTTTTATTTTTTTGATTCCCAGAAGGTATTCAATAAGTGTTCAATTAATTACTTTCTTGAATTACGAGATGTGGTGAGTACTTTTGTGAATACTTTTCTTTTTAAAGAAAAAAGTCCGCAAAACTTTAATCGGGATCTTGATAACGATAAGTCGAACCTAATAAATAACAAGTAAAAAATCTAGAATTGGTCTAACAATAAGACCAATTCTTATGATAACCTAGATGAATGCCAGTATTAAATTTCGTATGGTCACCGATCTATTCAAGTTTGATTTTTGAAGTTGTTTTTCGCATATATTTCTAGAACGGTTTTTCGCACAGAAAAAATGATTATAACCAATTTTATGGGATTTCGTATTCTGCAGAAGTTTTTAGTACAATAAAAATGTCTTAGACTGATCGTTTTCAAAGTATACGTAAACAACCTAAATTTGTTTATGGCAACACCAAGAAGGAGTTGCCCGATTTAGTCCCTTTTTATACCCTAGATGAAATCTATAGGGGTATACTAAGTTTGTCATTCCGTTTGTAACACCTCGAAATAATGATGGTAGAGCAAAATGGATTGGACACCCACGCATAATATTAAAAGTTATTTTGATTTTCGCTTGTCCGTCCGTCCGTCCGTCTGTGCGCACGATAACTCGAGAACGCGTCGACGTAGAGAGCTGAAATTTCGTACATGGTGTTGCCATATTAACATTTAGGTTTTTTACGTATACTTTGAAAACGATCAGTCCAAGACATTTTTATTATAGTAAAAACTTCTGCAGAATACGAAATCCTATAAAATTGGTTATCATCATTTTTTCTGTGCGACAAACCGTTCTAGAAATATATGCGAAAAACAACTTCAAAAATCAAACTTGAATAAATCGGTGACCATACGAAATTTAATACGGGCATTCATCTAGGGTATCATAAGAATTGGTCTTAGACCAATTCTACCTTTTTTACTTGTTGACGTTTTATTTGGGAATGTAGTAAAAACATCAAATTTAGTATATCAGCTCTCTACATCGACGCGTTCTCAGGCAGTGTCCAAATATATAGCAGAAAACGAAATTTTTATATGGCAACCCCACGAAGGAGTTGCCCGATTTGTCTCATTTTCGAACTTAATTTTACTTTTTTTTTAAAGTCCGTGTACAAATTTTCAGCTCTCTAAGTATACGCGTTCTCGCGTTATCGTGCGCACAGACGGACGGACGGACATGCAAAATTCAAAATAACTTTTAATATTATGAGTATGTGTCCAATCCATTTTGCTCTACCATCATTATTTCGAGGTGTTACAAACGGAATGACAAACTTAGTATACCCCTATAGATTTCATCTAAGGTATAAAAAGTGCTCGATCAATTATCGTGGATTAATGAACTCAGACAAAGCATATAAACCAACCAGTGTTAAGGAATTAAGTAACATACAGGAAAATTACAACATGGCATTAGCATCTGTAATGGTCAAAGATGTGATAAATGAAGCTAGAGCAGTGCCAATCCTCAGAGTCGATGGAACATATGAAATTGAGTATGGTGACGGATAATGCAGCCAAACAATATATCTTCCGGATTCTAGCCACGAAGATTCAGGGCAAGGCAGCCATGTCACTGAGAAGAGTGCCAGACTAGGGTTCAACATGGGATGTTATAAGGAAGCACCTCATAAAATCATTTGGAGTACAGGAAACCTACCTGAAGCTTAAGGAACAAGCAGATTCAATAAAGTTTACCAGTGTTAAGATAAGTTAAATTTCAAATATAGTGTTATGCTATCATAATATCATCAAATATGTATATGAAAATTAATTTGCTTCAGCATAAATGCTTCTCATGGGAAAGTTAAGAGACAAACAAAAATCTCAGATTGCATTTTAACGTTTACCGACTTAATGAAAAACAAAAGTGTCTCATCTCATTTCATTTGGTGAGAAAATATTCATTTTAGTAAAAATTCTTTCCCATGAGAACTTTATGCTGACTAGACTTAAAATATGTATTTAAATGATTTGATTGGTTAAGAAAAATTACTCTTGTTAAAATTAAACTGCAGTAAACATCATCTTTCTTCATGTCTAAACATATAGTATATAGATACTGAAAAACCTGTAGAATTTAAACCGGAGAATAATGAACACAGTCTATTAGAAAGATGTTTAAACAAATTGCCTTGTTGAGATAATATGTACCTTAGAATAAAACAAGTGCTTCAAACTGGAATAGATTTAAACTATGAACACAGAACAAGAATTCAAATGCAAAAAAACCGTTTTTCAAATCAACAGAATAACAGAATTTTTCATACTAATTACGCAAACAATAATAACAGAAATTTTCATACTAATTACGCTAACAGTAG
Organism: Dioctria linearis; assembly: GCA_963930735.1. NCBI lineage: Eukaryota > Metazoa > Arthropoda > Insecta > Diptera > Asilidae > Dioctria > Dioctria linearis. Next base: position 80,420,556 of record OZ005741.1, on the reverse strand, counting down.
TGACAGAAATACCGACAGAACTCACAATAATTTTTACTCTAACCGCGACAGACATTACGACCAATACCGTTCAAAAGATTTTGGAAATTTCAATAGCAGTAATAGATTTAGAAATCTCGCAAACTATCGCAGAAAAAATGTCTCTGGTCAATATTCTCATAACAGGCAACATATTGCAAATAATCAACCAGAACCAATGGAAGATGACCACGAAAATTTTCACGTACAGGGATACCCATTACCAATAGCTACTTTTTACAATAAACGAACAAAATACTGGAGCTGCTACATCAATCATTCATAAAGATCTTTTCCCCAGTTTCAAAGAAGTACAATTAGCTAAACCAATAGATTTGATAACATTTTCTAGTAACTAAGAGATAACCCAGGAATTAATTACAGAAGTTCCAGCTGAATTTAATCACAACGCAACTATGAGTTGGAAATTGCTAGATTTAAAAAATAAAAGTTTTGATGCTATAATGATGCTAAATATTTTAAAATCCGTAGATCTAGAGCAGGGAACAATCGAAATTAAAAACAAATTGACTTGCCCATATGAGAAAATTTATCAGTTAGAAATAGTTAAGCTTAATAAGGTAGATTTACTTAAACAATTAAAAACAGCTCATCTAAATTCGGAGAAGCTACGTCATTTATAGCAAATAATTAAATATAATAGGAATCTATTTTTCCAAGAGGGTAATTAATTAACTAGTGTATCTGAAGTTAAACATCAGATAATCACGAAACATAGCCAACCAATTTATGCTAAAACCTACAGATTCCCAAAAATTCATGAGGAAGAAGGAGAGAGACAAGCTCAAGAAATGCAGGCAGGAGGAATAATAAAACCCATGAGTTCAGCTTATAATTCCCCAATTTGGGTGGTACCGAAAATGATAGATAATTCGGGAAAACAAAAATGGCGAATTGTCGTAGATTATAGAAAATTGAACGATATAACGGTAGATGATAAGTTCCCTATACCAAATATAGACTCAATATTTGACAAATTAGGTAGAGCCCAATATTTTACGATTCTAGACCTCGCTAAAGGATTTCATCAAATCCTCGTATATGAGAAAGATATGGCAAAAACGGCCTTTTTTAACCCCCACAAGGCCACTACGAATATGTAAGAATGCCATTCGGACTGAAGAACGCTAAGGGAATACATTAATAAGTTATGTGTAGTCTACTTAGACGATATTTTAATATTTAGTACCTCCATTCAAGAACATGTTGATTCAATCAAGAGAGTTCAATTTAAAAATTCAAATAGACAAGTGCAACTTTTTTGCCAGAAAAACTGAATACTTGGGGCATATTCTCACGAATGAAGGAATCAAACCTAAACCAAGCAAATCAAAAACCGCAAAATACCCAAAACTCGCAAAGCACTAAAAAGTTTCCTGGGCATCACCGGATATTACCGGAAATTTATTCGCGACTACGCTAAAGTAGCCCAACACATGACACAGTGCCTTAAAAAGGACAACAAAATCGATGAACACGATTCACGTTTCATTGAAGCTTTCGAAAAACTTAAGGAGCTTATAACAAAAGATCCTGTTTTAAAGTACCCTGACTTTAAGAAAAAAACTGTTCTTACAACTGACGCCAGTCAGTTCGCAATCGGTGCAGTGTTATCCCAAGACAATCAAACTATCTGCTTTGCAAGCCGAACCCTAAATGCTCATGAAATACGGTATTCCACGGTTGAACAAGAATTGTTAGCCATAATTTTGGCAACAAAATATTTTAGACGGTACCTTTTGGGCAAAAATTCACAATTAGGACTGATCATCAACCACTTGTCTGGTTAAGAACTCATTAAAAGAACCCAATTCCAAATTACAAAGGTGTCGAATTCAATTGAATGTATTCGACTATAAAATTGAATATTTAAAGGGTAAAGATAATTAAGTTGCTGATTTCCTCAGTAGGTTAAACACTGAAGCTCGGGAAATAAACAAAATTGAAGACAACCAAGAAAGAGATCCAGCCACGATTCACAATGGCGTTGAAGATTTAAATGATCATATCCCAATTGCAGGAGTGTTAATAAACAAATACTTGACCCAGATACATTTAGTTAAAAACAAAACCGAAGAAATGATAACAAAATATCGGAGATACAGGAAAATATATATGTATATCAGAGGAATAACTAGGTAATAATAACTATTTGAACGATATGCTAAAAAGGTTAGTAAAAAAGGGAGTTACAGGTATCTATTCTGAGCTAGAAGATACAAAATATAACTTGTTACAGAAAAATTTGTTAGAACTTTTCAGCAATAATAAAAAAATCAAGTTTATCAAATGTACGATTAAAGCCGAAGAATTAGAGAACGAGAGTGAAGCCATCAAAATAATTGAAAAAATTCATAAAAAGACAAATCATAGAGGCATAACCGAAAACTATGACGAACTAAAAAAGAAGCATTTCTTCCCAAAACTGAACTAACTTATATGCAAATATATCAACAATTGTGAAACATGTAACCTAGCCAAATACGATAGACATCCCATTGTACACAAATTTAATATATCGGAAACACCAAACTCGCCAAACGAAATTATTCATGCAGATCTATTTTTCTATCTCCATCAAATGTTTCATACCACATTCGACAAATTCACCAAGCATTTAATGGCATCTAAACTAAACGATAGAAATAGCAAAATACCCATTGTTCAGACTTTAAGACAGAGATTCTCACTTTTTTGAAAACCGAGTAAATTAGTAGTAGTTAGATAATGAATTCGATAGCCTTAATATGAGAGAGTTCGGAAGAGTAGAAAATATTGAAATTCACTTCACATCTCCACGTTCACACACTGGAAATTCGAATCTAGAAAGAGCTCATGGTACTATAAACGAAAACCTAAGAATTCTCGAAGTAGAAAAAGCTAAACTCCCTCCAGAAGAAAAGGTTCTAAAAGCTATTGAAAATTAAAAAAATGGGTTGATATGGACGTTTCCGAGATGTACGTTTTTTTAGCTCGCATCATATTGATCAGTTTGGTTGGAAAAAACTCCTTTGAAGATTATTGGTCAACAAATCAAGTTATATCTACCCAATTTTTTAGAGCTCTCTTCTACCAAGATCGATTTTTTCTATTACTGCGAGCACTTCATTTTGCAGGTAATACCACCCGGAGCACTGATCGAGTACAAAACATCAGGCCATTATTAGATCCAATAAAATCCACCGTTTCATCCGTTCCAAAATCTGTGCATCGACGAAAGTCTTTTGCTTTGGAAAGGGCGATTGTAATTCAAAATATACATTCCATCAAAAAGGCATCGGTTCGGATTAAAAATATTGCAGACCTTGCCATCTACCATACAAAAAATTAATGACTTTCTCACAATAACTTCTATAGTATTTACAATAAAAAAGACAGGCTTTAGTAGATTTCTGCGAGAAGCATGACGGCTATCATGAACCGGCTGGCCTGCTCAGGGCTTTTAGGTGTCACCCGTCGGTCAGTCTGAGTATTCTGAGAAGACCAGATGGCTCCTTTACAGCATTGAAGGAAGAAGCCTGTAGACTTCTTCTCTCGACGCATTTTGCAGAATGTAGGCTTGAAGAAGACCTGCAGTTGTATTGCGAATATCCCCTACCTCTTTGCACTGGTTGTGATTATGCCACTGCTGCCAGGGTGGTTGATGTAGAGAACATGAAATGGTCAATTTCAACACTCTCGGCTTTCAAAGCCCCAGGTCCAAATGGTATTCTGCCTGTCCTTCTTAAGACAGAAAGCATTGTGCTGGCTACTTACATTGATTCTATGTTCAAGGCATGTATCCCTTTCGGATATGGAGGTATGGAGAAAGGTGAGGGTTGCTTTCGCTCCGAAGCCTGGTAAGGCTTCATATATGAACCCGAAGAGCTTTCGAACCATAAACCTCTCCTCATTCCTTTTGAAATGCCTGGAGAAGCTTGCGGGTGAATATATCAATACATTTCTGTTTACCGTGGGAGCCTTTCTGGACATTGAGGGGATTCTTACAGGGTCACCCCACAGTCGCTATATAAGGCAGCTCGTCGACATGGTGTTGACCGCACTGTAATGCAATGGGTCAACCAAATGTTCAGACGACGATACTTAACTGTGGAGTTGGGCATGCAAACCTCTCTCAGTATGCTGGTTGAGAGGCTTCGCGCAAGGTGGCGTGCTTTTCCCGGTACTCTGATGTATGTTGGTTGACTCACTCTTCACGATACTGAAAAACGTGGGATTCTCAAGTGAAGCATATGCGGATGACATCCCTCTGCTCATCTCCAGTATGGTTGCTGCCTGTGCCTTCATGCAACGAGGTCTCAATATTGCTGAGGACTGGTGCACCTATAATGATATCACAGTGAACCCTACAAAGACCAGTTTGGAGCTCTTCTCCAGAAGACGTAAGCTTGGGTACTTTGTTCTTACAAAGCTGCAAAGCTCTTTGGACACTCTCTGCAACTCTCTCCCCATGTCAAGCACCTCGGAGTCTACCTTGACTCGAAACTGACGTGGGAGCCATAGAGGAATAAGTTATTGCAGCTATGAAGGTCTTTGCTCAATGCAGGAGAGCATTTGGCTGCAAATAAGACCAAGGGTTGTGAACTGGATATACGCCTCGATGGTTAGACCTATGCTCACATATATATAGTGGCCGAGGACACTTGTGGGAACTATGATCCGTAAACTGGCGCACCTGTAAGGGTTACCTGCGTAGGAATTACGGGCTCCATGCGATCTACGGCTACTGCTGTCCTTGAGTTCCTACTTAATCTGCCACCCCTGGATCTGGTCACTCAGACAAATGCCAAAGGGGCTGTGTGCAGATTGCGCTCATGGGGATGTTGAGAGGACTGGCTCTTCTCATTCCTCTTTGGCGAGTGGGCTGGTTCTGGAAAACCCTCTGGCCAGCATCCGTCGCGTCGCGTCGCTTCTCTGTGTGTTTTCCTGTAATGGAATCTCAGACTTAGGAAAGTGCCTTATCGAGCCTTCCCCCTCACTAATGAGGGAGCCGGGGCGGCCATTTACCTTCCTAAACCAGACATTGGAATGGAGTACTCACTTGGAAGACACACCACTGTTTTCCAGCCTGAAGTCTTCGCCATCTCAATGGCAGCGAAGATAGCACTTGATATGGAGATCAAGGGAAAGGACATTGCTATCCTTTCGGATTGTCAGGCAGCCTTGAGGGCTCTCAATGGCCCTCGGATAACATCTAAGTTACTGGCGGACTGCAGGTCGTCTGTGGATAAGCTGTGTATCCACAACAAGGTCTCTCTCCAATGGGCTGACTCTGCTTCTCCGTTCCTCGGACCGGAACCCGCCGTAGGCGTTGTCTCCTTGAGTATCGGGTCTCTTATCAAAGCGGACGTAAGCACCAGCAAAGATGGGAGAATTTGAGTATTTTCAGCTGCACAAAACTGTTTCTTGATGGGCCAATAAGAATATCTCTGATTTTTTATAGGGCTCGGAAGGAAACAATGTAGAACTGTGGTTGAAACCATTACTGGCCACAGGTCGCTATACGCTCACCTAGCAAAGATGGGAGTTGTTTGCAACGCTGGGTGCCTGTGCTACCTGGAAGCAGAGCCTGAAATAAGCGAACACTTTTAGTCTGCTTTGCTTGTCCGGCTTTCGCCCGGAGCAGGCTGGATACTCTAGGTTCTGCCATCCTATCTGTAGGGGAATTAAAAGACCTTCCTCACCAAGACCTGATGCGCTTCATTAAGAGGATAGGAAGGTTTTGGTGATAGGAGTTCTAGCAGGGCAGCACAATGGCCTACTTTGGACTCCGTGCTTGGGATCTCTCGTCCCCCTTTTGTAGGCAGGAGTGCTCTGTAAGCTGGTTGTCAACTTTTCTTACTTGAGTTGTAATAAGTTCTACTGATCTTTAGCAAAAAGGAACTTGATAGAGCGACAATGCATGGGTACATTGGTACCATAGAAAACTAAATAAACATCCGTCAAAATTTTCTTCTTCAGACAACTTTTCTCTGTACCTATTTTGTTCTGCACTGTCATAACCCGAGTTTATACTTTCAGGGATGCTAGTTAAGAGAATATAGTTGGGTTCTAGTTGTATTATTTCCGATGTTCTTATTCCTTCGATCAGAGTACACTCTGTTGGTAGGTTCTGCATTATGCGTCCTATACACTTGGAATTGTCGACTGACTCCTGATGTGTTGATTACTTGCAGTAGAAGACTTCTTCAACTCTGGGACATGCTTCATTAAAATATTGAATTTTTTTAGGATTGTGGATTAGGTAGGGTCTGACAGGAATTGTTTTTGTATTATTTCTTGGTAAGGGAATTATATGGACTATCGAATGATTTTATTCGGTTAGTATTGGTATTTGGACGATAAAAATTATATTCGTGTCATTGTAGTAAGCCTGTAATCCCAGAGGTTCATAAATGGGTTCGTCTGATCTAATTTTGACTGATTGGTTTTTCATAATACTACAGATTTCTGTAATTTCATTGGAACTTAATATTTGTTTAGAGGTTATATTTAGACGGGCAAGTGTAATGGCTTCGGCTATATTTGTTAAGTGATTATTTAGTAGGTCGATAGTATAATTGATTAGGTTAAGGTATTGTGCATGTGCAAATGTATAACAGAGATACGTTATATGTAAGTTGATATCGTACTGCTTACAGAAGTCTCTAAATATGCGGAATGTATGGTTGAAATGTTCATGCTCGGAATAGATATCTCTGATCTAGTGTCATTAAAATTTATTTCAATTGATTCGTCCGCGTCTGGTCTGATGCAACTTAAAGCGTCAGCATTACTATTTTGGTTACCTTTTTTATACACGATGTTATAATCGAATTCTTCGAGTTTCAAACGCCATCTTATCAGTTTAGAGTTTGGCTCTTTTAGACTCATTAACCACGTAAGTGGTATATGATCTGTGACTGTAAATATGGCCTGAAATACTTGGTGGCCCAGACTATGGCTAAAAATTCTTTTTCTATCGTGGAATAGTTAATTTAAGATGATGTTAATGTTCGACTAGCATCGCATGTAGGCTTGTCGTTACCAATGGTACCCTGTGAGAGATAAATGGTTTTGAGAAATCCAGGTGTTGGAGAATGGGATCGTTGATGAGAAGGTCTTTACAGGTCTCAAAGGCTTCAATGTACTGGTCGTTAAGCTCGATTTTCTTACCCTTTTTCAGGCATGCGGTTAACGGTTGTGTTATCTTCGCAAAGTCTTTGATGAATTTCCTGTAATACCCCAGAAGTACTAGGAAAGATTTAATTTGTTGGGGGGTTCGGGAAATTCGAAATTTCTTTATGGCATTAATTTTGTCCGGGTTAGGCTTAACACCATCAGGAGTTATAATATGACCTAAAAATCCGATTTCTCTTCGGAGGAACTCTGATTTGTCCAACTAAATTATAAGATTCGTTTCCTTTAACCTGTTGAACAGTTTTCTCAGATTTTCGCAGTGCTCTTGAAGGGAAGTCGAGAAGAGGATAATATATCTAGATATACGAGACAAATTTTACCAATGAGGTCATTCGAACGTACTCATAATGTCCTCCTTCGACTGTGAAAGCTGTCTTCGGGATATCTGTAGGGTCCATTTCTATTTAATGGAAACCACTGGCAATGTTGAAAAGTATAAACACTTGCCCAATTTATCGAGAATTTCATTTATATTGGGTATGGGGTACTTGTCGCTGATGGTTTTTTCGTTAAGCTCGCGGTAGTCTATCACCAGCCTCCATTTCTGTTTTCCGCTGGCATCTACTTTCTTCGGAACTACAAAAACGGGTGAACTCCATGGAGAGTAGCTGTTTTGAATTATCCCCTGTGTTAACATATCGTTAATCTGTCTTCTGACTTCTTCTTTACGGACGTATGGATAGCGATAAGATTTAGTGTAAATTGGTGTATCATCAGTGGTCGTGATGGAATGTTTGATCTGGTTTGTAAAAGTGAGGGTTTGCCCTTCTTTATAGAAAATATCCTCAAATTGTGTACATACTTTAAACAATTCTCTTCTCCCCTCATTATTTAAATGAGAGGTTCGGATTAAATTTATGATATCGTTAGGGGTTATATTGGAGTCTATTTCACATATTAAGAGGAGTCAGCACTCAGCAAAAATTTCAATTTAGATATCAGCGAACATGTAGGCAATAAAATTTATTATACGTAGGTTTGTGTCTTAAAAGTGAGAAAATTCATATAAAATTAGTGTAGACCTAGACCACAGACCACATTAGAGACATCTAGCGTAAAAAACAGAAACCCAACATGCGACAAAATTATACAATTTAAGACGAAAAATGAATATTTGCAATTTAAATAAATTGAAAATTTTTATCGAGAATTAACTCTCTTAATTTTTTTTTGCACTTAATTGTTAATATTCTATTTTGCTTTGTATTTCAACAACTTTCAACGAAATATTGCAATTTCTCATTGGTGAAATATCGGGAGAAAAAACAAGTACTATTAGAGTCAAATAATTAAAAAAAGCGAAAATAAAAATGAAAAAACTCGACGTTATTTGCTAGATCTAGGCTTTATCTTTCTAAAATAGTCACAGTCTAAAGAAATGAGAATACCTACTAACAGGAATTTGATTTGAAAAACTTCAATTTTAATCATTTTTTACAAGTTTCCGTGCTAGTATCTCCGTTTTAATGCCATTTTTTTATTTACGTTATTTACTAGCCCTCGTCGTTATCTTTAATTTAAGATATAAATCATTATTCATAGTATGAAACTTGCAAAACTTGGTAATGACTCCTCTTAAATTGAATAGACTGATTTCTGAGACTTCGTTTTGGGGAAATATATTGCTTCTAGAGGTTGCTTTAATAAGAGAGTTTGGTCATATTCTGTGTTATTTACGTTCTCCATAAGGCTATACCAATTTTCAGAGCGGTAGATTCCTTTAGGTATGTAAAATTTAGGTGCGACTACAATAGCTTTAGTAAATATAGCGCCATTCTTTACATCTACTGGCAATTTCACTACAGCTTTTGTCTTAGCGGGAATGGTATATTTTTCTGACATAAAGTTAGGTTTTAAATTAAGATCAATTAAAGCGTTGTTTGTAATTAGTTTTCGATTTGCTAGGTCAACTTTGGCACCAAGGCTAGTTAATATGTCTAGTCCGCCGAAGTAGTGATGAAATTTAAAAATGACAAATCTACTTTTACCCATTTGATTGAATTCAGTAAAATTTGGAAGAGTAACTTGTTTGTCTATATTATGTTTGTTGAGAACAGTTATTATCGTAACTGGTTTGCAATACACGACGTCTTCTGGCTTTACATAATCTAGGTCTATGAAAGAAGAGGAAGCACATGTGTCGATTAGGAATTTCAAAGTATGCCCATATGGGGTGGAAATATTTATATAGGGAAGGGTGTTTCCTTATTTATTTAAATGTATGTCACTGATGGGTCTGCTGAGGCTATTGCAAGAAAAAAGATTGGAATGATTGTAAAGGTTGAAAAGTTCTCTGAGGTAGTGGATGGTAATTTGTGCGTTGTTAGAAAATTGGGGTCCGAACTTGTCCACTGGGTCTACTCTTAATAAGATTTATTGATGGTTCTGATTTTGTATAGAAAATATGTTGTTCTTGGATGCAGTATGAGAGTGCGCTGGGTAAAGATTCTGGACACACAGCTTGAATGGTTGAACCTAAAGGTTCCCTTAGTCCTGATAAGAAAACATTTAGACACATTTCTGTGTGCATATCTTTTTTCGCTTTCACCACACTATCATCTTTTTCGTGAATTTGAATGTGATTAAATAATTCTGCTTGTATTTCCACTATTTCACTGTAAAATTTTTCTACTAACTTACTATGTTGTTTAAGGGAATGCAAATCTCTGATAAGAGAGGTTTCGTTTCTCTTAAAGGAGTAATGAAGTATAAGACTATCTTTTATTTGATCCCAAACCAATGGTGTGCCGTACATGTTAAGCACTTCATTGGCCTGCCCTTCTATTTTATTTCTGATTGCCCTCACTAGGATTTTTGCATAGGTTGTGCCATCGTTCACTCTTACTAAAGATAAAATTTCTTCGACGTTTTTAATAAAATCATGAATTTTCGTAAATCTTTGATTGCATCCGGAATCCTAAGAGAATTGAAAGTGTTTAGATTTAGGAAAAATTCCGATGTATTTCGAGAAAAGTTGATCAAATTTAATTTAATATAATTTTGCCGTCATAGCACCTTTTCACTCATCGCGATCATTCCCCAAGACAAACAAAAAGCTTGCGATGCAAAAATATTTTCCCACATAGCCGTTTATCATAAAAATTTCATGGTCACGGTGTAGAATTCGGCATCAGATGACACTGCGAATTATGTGAATTATGAATTTTAAAATTATGTATGTATGTATGTACGTGTATGATTTCCGTGGGAATTGCACAATGAGTGAAAAGGTGCAATCGCAACAAATTGTAACTTATATAATTAAGATGCGAAAATTAAATAAATTATGTATTGTGTTTTTTAAAATCGTAAGAGTTAGGTGTTTTTTAGTTAACCAATTCCCTTTCAGCAATCAACATTCTCATACTTAGTGTACAGGTACAAGCACCTAATACACTACCATCAACAGCCAAGGTATAGAACCCTGACTGCCTTACCACGACAATAGGCAAAAGAGCCTATCATTTTGGTGACCCCGACGTGATCTTGTGGAGTACATACTTGATCAAGATCATCCTACCACAAGGAGCCGCACCATGGATGAACTAGCTCAGGCGCAAAATACGACCGGAGACGCCATCGAACAGGTCATCTCGAACTTTACAAAAGATTCATCATACAGAAAAACTCTGCCTTGCCTAGAAGAGAGGCTAAGACGTTTAACCAATCTCTGGGATGAATTTGAATCTAGGGACAATATCATACGAGTCAATCATCCTGAAGAGCTAAGCCATTCATACTACGTTAAGGACTACTACAATGGCATTAGAGTAGTCTATGAAAAGTATCGAGATCAAATCTCAACAAAGATTCAATCCTACTCAGAAATCGACTTACCAAGAGCTCTGCCTGCTGCAAGTATTGATCAGTTAGATATGGCGAGTGGGCAACTAAATGTCAGCATCGATAATACCATTCTATCATCTCCAAAGAGAAAATGGTGTGCAAGAAGAAGTTCTAGGCAAACCAATTCAATTCACAACCAGAAAGGAGGGCCATCCAAGCCAGTCCTTGTTAACTTCCACTAGTACAGGTGCACGCCGCAAGGAGCATGATAGTTACAACAATGTAGATGCCCCTCTTGATAACCCAATGGAGGGGAGAGAGCGAATTGCACCAGCTATCGACTACAATTTTTGTCAAGAATCCGCTAATGCAGACCATGGTCTAAACAAGATCATCAGAAGACAAAGGGTGAGGTTGGAATCCTTGCGTCGCCTGCTGCAAGGAATTCAAGCCAATGAACATCAATCACACTCTAGACAGTACTACGAGTATAATATAAATACTATTGAGAAATATTGCTCGCAAATTGAGGCAAGCCATAATGAAATTTGGGAGCTATCTGACGAACCAGCATCAGCTGGTTACAATATAGATGACTATTTCAACTTTGAAGAGATGGTGCAATCTACAATAATCAAGCTTTCCGATAAATTGGCTCATTGTTCCATGACCAACATAAACGATACTCCAAACAATAATGTATCGATGAAATTGCCAAGGATTGTAATTCCAATATTCGATGTCGACTATTTAAAGTGGCGCCAATTCTATGATTTGTTTGCACAGATGGTACATAACCAGCCAATGAGCGCATGCCAGTAAATGTGGTACCTCAAAACCAACCTGAGAGGAGAAGCCGAAAAACTAATTCGACATCTTAGCCTAACAAATGAAAATTATACGACCGCATAGGAGATGTTGAAAGCCAGATATGACAATACCAGGTTGTTAGTGACAGCATTGTTAAACAAACTGTTGTCACAACCAAAACTGCTTTCAGAGAACGCATCAACGCTTAAGTCACTACATGACACAACGAAAGAAGCTATTCTAGGACTTGAGAGCCTCAAGGTCAAGACAAATAACTGGGACCCGTTGCTGCTCCACATATTAATAGGCAATTTAGACAGAATATCCCATATGTAGTTTATATGAACAATCTCTTGACCAACCTAGAGCTCTGCAGTCGATGCATCATTTTCTGAACTTCTTGGAAACAAGGCTCCAGTCATTGGAAGCCCTTGGAAGCAAAAGCAAACTGCAAACTGAGACTTATCGGAAGCCCAACCAGTTTTCTAGACGGGTTAACGCATTGGTATCAACAAATGCTGTAGGAACCAAATACGTATTATGTAATGAGAACCTTCAGCTTTTCGCATGTCAGAAATTTCTGCAGCTAACACCCACCAATCGCTTGAAGGTATTGAGGAACAACAAGTTGTGTGTCAATTGCCTAAGAGCAGGCCATACAGCAAGCAACACTTAGAGGATGTACGAATTGCTCAAAGAAACATAATACCTTGGTGCACACACATCACTCAGGACAACTCCAGTCAAGTAACAAGGTACATCAAGGTGATCAATCGGTCACATTGACTGCAGGAAAGTCCAAACAGAATGGATGCTATGTCCTTCTAAGCACAGTAACAGTGAAACTGACAACAGATAAGGGTGATAATGTTAAGTGCAGGGCAATTCTTGACTCCGGATCCCAGGTTAATCTCGTAACAGAAAGAATTGTCAAAAAATTGGGCCTCAGCGGAGTTCCAGATATTATGAAGGTGCAAGGCATTGGCCAAGTGAAGCAACAAGCCAACCATCGTGTCAATGTGTTGATGCAGTCACGAGTGAAAGAAATATTGGCACCACAGCCAAGTTAGTGTATTGATACATCAACATGGCTAATCCCACAAAATATTAAGTTGGCGGATCCAGTTTTTGACAAACCTGGCCGCATAGATCTGCTTATTGGTGCAGAGTATTACTATCAACTACTCTCGGTGGGACAGATTAAACTCGGCAATGGATTACCAACCCTCCAGAATACCGTGCTAGGATGGGTACTAGCAGGAAATATAGACCAGATGGCCAGTAATCAGAAAATATGCGGCATATTATCATATACATTGATTTTATGGAGGAATATAGACGCCTGGGTCATATGCAAGAGATAAATTTTAAAGAAATTGGAGTTCCGTATTACTTCATCCCACATCATTGCGTCAGCAAACCAAAGAGTACAACAACCAAGCTTAGAGTTGTCTTTGATGCTTCCTGCAAAACATCATCAAATCTTTCGTTAAATGATATAATGGCTGCCGGCCCTACTATTCAGAACGAGCTATTTTCCATATTACTTCGTTTTCGACAGCCAAGATTTGTATTCACCGCTAATATTGAAAAAGTGTATCGGCAAATACTGATTGACGAAAAGGAAAGACAATTCCAACTAATATATTCGAGGCGCGACCCAATCCAATCACTTAAGTGCTATCAGTTAAATACGGTGACATACGGAACAACGTCAGCGCCTTATTTAGCTACGAAATGTTTGCTGAGACTAGCTCAGGAAGAAGAAACCACTTATCCCTTAGGAGCACAAGTGCTTACTAAAGACTTCTACGTCGATGATGTAATGTCAGGATTAAAAAACCTGTCCACAGCACTGGAAATGCAAACACAACTAAAAGAATTACTCTCAAAAGATGGATTTAAGCTTAGGAAGTGGTGCGCAAATCACCCACGTCTATTAAGGGATATCCACCCAGAAGATAGAGAGTCACAGCTCACATTTAACGATGGAAATGAGGAACAAATAAAAATCCTAGGTCTAACCTGGATACCAACATCCGATTCATTCAGCATCAAGACGGCATGGATCGAAAGGAATAAGATAACCAAACGAACAGTTTGTTCAGATGTTGCACGGATTTTTGACCCACTTGGTATCATGTCTCCAGTAGTGGTCACAGCCAAAATATTCCTGGAAGAACTATGGGCATTATAGATGGATTGGGATGCATCGCTACCAATGCAGTTGCACACAAAATAGATTCATTATCGAGAAGGCCTCCAGTCTCTGAACGACATACGATTTCCAAGACAAGTACTTTCTGAACAGCCATCAAAAAATGTACAAATTCACACATTCGCAGATGCTTCTCAAAGAGCATATGGAGCCGCAGTCTACATCTGATCTACAAACAAGGATAAACAGATCGTAGTAAGATTGCTTTGTGCAAAGTCAAAGGTACCACCGTTGAAGCAAATTACCCTACCACGGCTAGAGCTGTGTGCCGCAAAGCTTGCCGCTGTACTCACTAACCGTGTTAAAAACGATCTGAGCCTCAAAAACGAGCCTACGTACTATTGGACAGATTCAGAGATTGCACTTGGATGGTTAAACTCTCCTTCCTCTTCATACCAAACATTTGTTGCGAATCGAGTATGAAGTATTCAAAGCTTATCTATGCCTGAGCAATGGCGTCATGTCAGTTCTGAGGATAATCCTGCTGATTGTTTAACACGAGGTTTAACTCCAGAGAAGTTAAAATCATGTAATATGTGGCTCTATGTGCCACTGTTTTTATACAGCACAGAAACTTGTTGGCCAGAACCATATTTCAAGAAGGTAGAATGTAACATAGAGAAAAAGCGACTTGCGCTTCCTCTAATAACAGATGAAATTTCAACACATTTTGTCCAGAATATTGACCATAAAAATTCATTCAGCAAGCTGAAACGGATCACAGGGTACATCATTCGCGCTTCGTAAATAAGCTTAAAGATCGTAGAAAAAGGAAAAATGAAACTAAGGATACAGTATTGTCTGCACAAGAGCTCCAGGAAGCACTTATGATAATTATAAAGGTAATACAGCAAGATCAGTTCAAAGAAGAGATCAAGCAACTAAATCAGCATAAGAAACTAGCCAGAAATAGTCAACTAACCACTTTAACACCATTCTTAGACGAAAGGGGCATTATGCGAGTTGGAGGACGACTACAGGGAGCAAACGTTTCGTATGATACTAAACATGCCATCCTGCTACCATACTCACATCAGTTGCCCAAACTATTAATGACAAATATCCACAATGAAAATCTCCACGTTGGCCCGCAAACCTTGCTGTCCATTACAAGGCAACAATTCTGGCCGATAAAGGGAAAGACCATTGCTAGGTCAATAGTCCGACATTGCGTACAATTTGCTAGAGCAAAACCAAACATGTTGTCCCGAATGATGGGCAACTTACCACCACATTGAGTTCAACCTGCGCGACCATTCATAAATGCAGGTGTGGACTTTTACGGACCAGTGTGGACACACTTTAAAACAAGAGGAAAGCGTCCACAAAAAACGTATATTGCCGTATTTTGCTGCTTTGCAACTAAGGCCACGCATCTAGAAGTTGTCAGCGATTTGTCAACGCAAGCATTTCTGGGAGCATTAAAGCTATTCATGGCAAGGCGAGGTCATTGTAGGAATATACATATACTGCGATAATGCGACTAATTTTGTTGGCGCTAGAAATAAGCTGCAAGAATTAAAGCAGTCTATTTATTCACACAAATCAAAACTAGAAATAGCTACCGTATGCGAGTCCAATGGAATTGACAACCACTTCATTCCCCCATGTGCTCCACATTTCGGCGGGCTTTGGGCAGCTGCCGTGAAGTCAGCAAAATATCTTTTGAAAAGAACAGTAGCTAATGCAGCATTGACGTATGAAGAGTTAGAGACGGTCATTGTCAGATTGAGGCAATTCTGAATTCAAGACCAATAACTCCAATGTCCTCCGATCCCAATGATCTCTCAGCATTGACTCCAGGGCACTTTCTCATAGGAGAACCACTCACCAGTAACATCGATCCATATGGAACGCCTGAAAGAGCAAACCTCCTTACTAGATGGAAATTAGTGTCACATCTAAAAAACGAATTCTGGAAACGATGGTTTAGAGAATATTTGAACGAACTACAACAACGTCATAAGTGGAAGCATCCCAGTCAAAATATCCAACCAGACTCGCTTGTTATCATCAGAGAAGTGAATGTGCCCTCATTAAAATGGCCACTGGGGAGAATCATCAAGGTTATGGAGATGATGGCTTGGCTCGAGTGGCGGATGTTCGAGTGGGAAAAACCATTATGCGTAGGCCTATACATAAACTTGCACCTCTTCCAAGCCAAGATCAGGAGACAACTACACCAACTGAATTAACATCAACCAATGACGTTGGAGGCAATCAACCGGTTGCGACTTGCGCAAGCTTTACACAGGACACTCGTTCAACTAATAGACATAAAAACCCAAGAAAAAGGGCACGACTCTCGTTGGGTCATACAATCAGCACTATACTCTTGACCTGTTTGTTTCTACCAGAAATTTTCGGGTCTCCAATTGAAACAACACACTTCAAATCTAGCCCAGGTCTATATTTTGAAAATTTGAGATCAGCCAGTATAATCTCAAATGAATGGGATTTGATTGTGTATTACGATATGACTAATTATTGGAGTGAATTTGAAGGAGTACTAAATGGAAGTCGGATCCTACACGACCTCTGTAAAAGATTAACCAAAGAAAAAAGTTGCACTATTATTCCAACACAACTAGACCATCTGATAGACGAAAGAGCCAGTAACAACGAATTGCTATTACCACCATCTTCATCTACGCGAACAAGGCGATGAGCGGTAAATTTTATTGGAAATATTGCAAATGCGTTATTCGGTGTTCTGGATTCGGAGTACGCTGAGAAAATGTCTCAAACAATTGAAGACGTTAAATCAAATGAAGAGCATCTACTCAACCTTATTAAAAATCAAACGACAATAATCGACGCAACTGTGAATATCATGAAGAAAAACTATCAACAAATCAGAAGTAGAGGTACAACTGAATTTATATTCCAACTTCACCAACTTTGCTTCAGAAAAACTATACCAAGAAGAATTGACTAGCTTGTTCACATCGGTTTCTATTCAAGTCGTCCTCATAGTTTCGAATATTCAACGAGCTCAGTTCTCTATAATAGACGCCCTGACTGACACTCATCACGGACGGATTAGCCCGCAACTGATCACTCCATCTCAACTAAAGCAAGAACTAGTTCAAATCAGAGGCCACTTACCTCCAACTCTGAGGTTACCTGCAGAGCATGTACTACAGCTGTATAGCGTAATGAAGTCTGCCGCACGAGCCACCGCAAGACATGTAATATTTAAACTACCACTGCCTCTATTGTCATTCGAGAAGTTCGAACTTTTCCGAATAATACCCATACCTGCATTGATGAATGACACCTTTATTTCGATCAAACCATCTTCCAAATTTTTGATCATCAACCTACGCCGTGATCAATATTATCCGCTCACGGAACAGGGACTGCAATCCTGCATATCTATCAAGGAAGATCATCACTTGTGCAAGTAAACTCACCCAATCTACAAAAAGGGCTCAAGTATAAGCAGCTGTGAAGTGAGCATAATGAACGAAATACCTCCAACAACAAAATGTCACATCATTAACGCTGGAGATGAGCCTCAATGGATCCAATTGAATAATCCCAATCAATGGATGTTCGCAGTCAGAAATAAAACAACTATTAAAGTGGTTTGCGGTACGAACGTAACGGCCACGCTAGAAGGATCGGGAATATTAAAACTAGAAGAAGATTGCATCATAAGACAGGAACGAATAACCATACAAGGGCACAACATCTACCCAAGTATTGGAAGAATGTCCTATAGCGCAACAAGCAATATCACGGATGTTGCTAATCCGGAACAATTGTCAGCAGTGATCCAACAAGTGCCATCATATCAATACCATTGGCAAGAACTGCAAGAAATAAGGGATCACATAAAACAACAAATAACTAACCGTAAACTTTCTGTTAAACTACCCGCACATGACGTACATCAGTTCACGGTGGGATATATTGCAATCCTACTAACAATATTAACAGCTATCTACTTGATATGGAAGTTCAGAGCCGACATCTATAAACCCAAGGGATCCGAGCCAACTCCGCAGCCACGGCGTAGTCAAACCAGTGACTTCAACCATAGAGAAAACAGTTATTGCTTCTCTATGCTTCAACATAACCATCGATGCTTAATAAGGTTGAATCAACGCTTCAACGGGGGAGGATGTTTAGATTTAGGAAAAATTCCGATACATTAGCACCTTTTCACTCATCGCGATCATTCCCCACGACAAACAAAAAGCTTGCGATGCAAAAATATTTTCCCACATAGCCGTTTATCATAAAAATTTCATGGTCACGGTGTAGAATTCGGCATCAGATGACACTGCGAATTATGTGAATTAATAATTGCACAATGAGTGAAAATCAATCGCAACAAATTGTAACTTATATAATTAAGATGCGAAAATTAAATAAATTATGTATTGTGTTTTTTAAAATCGTAAGAGTTAGGTGTTTTTTAGTTACCAATTCCCTTTCAGCAATCAACATTCTCATACTTAGTGTACAGGTACAAGCACCTGATACACTACCATCAACAGCCAAGGTATAGAACCTTGACTGCCTTACCACGACAGTAGGCAAAAGAGCCTAACAGAAAGCTTGTGTCGCGGTACTAGTTAAATCTACGGGTGGAGGGTTTTGTGCTTGTTGTTGTTGTTTTTCCATAGTTGAAATTTCTAATTTCCCTGAATTAACTTCGTTTAAATCTATTTAACTAACAGTTTCACTAGTTGAGTTTGGTTCTGACGGATAATGTGTAATTGCAGTTGAATTTTCACTATTTTAGCTTGATGCCGACCTATTATCTATTGTAGTTAAATTTTCATCACTTGCACTTGCACGTTTAATTAAATTTGATAGGATGGATTAGGGCTTCTACTTGTTAAAAGGAATATATATATAGGAAAATATAGAAAAATCTCAATATTTTGACTTACGAAAGTATAATAATAAAAACTTCTATCTTCATAGTTTTCTGTATCTGTTGAATTTGTTAGAGTTGTCAGCCAAGACACTGTTGAATTCTTCTCCAAATTAATCCAGATTCAAGAATTTGCCGTATGATGAGTTGAACTCACCAAAACCAATGTAGTGTTACCTTTGATAATTTTTTAACAGGTTCACGGCTGTAGGATGTGATAGGTTTTCTTCGATGTGCCTTCGGAGTACTTTTTCCCTGAAACACACTTTATCTTGCACTAATTATCCGTCGATGCGTTAGTGCTTAATAAAACGATAACGAAGAGCAAAAATTGTGGGAACTTGGTAAAATGGCAAATTTAAGAATAATAAACGAAATTGCGAAAGTTATATATTATTTTGAAAGGTAATTGACTTTACTTTATGAATTACATATAATGCTGATGAAAGGAAAATGTATGCTTGTTTATGTATATTGTGAGTATGAGGGTACGTAACTCGAGCGCTTGATCCGCAGATAGGCAGCTAGGCTTCTGTTAAAAGACTCGCGAGCATTCTTAATCATACTTCCTCTTGCAGAAGAAGCAGCACAGAGCTCCTTGACAATTCAGCAGAATTCCTTTTCCCTGCCTACTGTAATTTCATTTCGTTGGCCATAGATAGTTCTTTTTGTCTTGATGATTCTACTAAGATTTTAACTTTACGTTTTTTGGTCTTAGAACCACATTATAATGTGTTGAAAGCCTTCTTATAAGTCGCAAATAACAGTTTCGTTATACGTTAATCATCAATAAATTCAAGAAACATTTTCCTGTCTAATGAAATATTTCAAAAAACAAAAGAACGTAAGCTAACCTTGACGAATAAAGGAAAAACTAAGAACAAAACAGAATCACTAAAGAGCACAAGTAAAATATTACATTATACAAAATGGTGTGATCTGGACTGTTGTACTCACTGACTTATAACAATGGACTGAGCGATTTGCTATTTCATGTGGCACAAAAAATATTGTGTTTCAGTATATCACCGTTAGAGCACCCTTTAAACGATTACATAAAAAACATGTAAAACTCAGCCAATCAGATGAAATTTTACACCCGTTAATCGAATTTAATTAAAAAAATATTTTTTCTTGTGCCCAAGCGATATTTTAATCGCTTATAAGGAATTAAACTCATTCCGACTTTAATTTTCAAAAGTTATTCGTAACTGAATCCTGCTTATGGGCAAGAGAGACGGAGCATGGTAAACACTATATTTACCTTATTCCTTCTGCAGTGATTGCATCTGTAGCCAACATAAAGACATCAAATGGCATAAGCAAACGTTCCAGAATGCAATATTTTGTGTTGGTAGCTCCAACTCTGCCATAGGGCGAAAGAGAGAACTATAAAACTTGTGCCATGCTTTCCTATAGGAAAATGACAATACGCTCAGTCCATTGTTATAAGTCAGTGGTTGTACTGCAGAAATGATGACCAAACATTAGCCTTGTGACGAGAGTGTTTTCAGAAGCAATTCGGTTGCAGGCTAGAAATTTAATTTGTTTATTCTTTTTTTGTTTTTTTTGTCTCGATTAAAATATAACAACGGTGACGCCGACGTCAATTATCTTCCTATTTATATACATATATTAATTTCTGATTTTTATCCAGCACTAGTCAAAAGTTATCCACCAATTTAAACCACTACAAAAACATTATTTATGATAATGTAAGTACGCAGTAAAAAAAAATATTCATATGTAAACAGAATCGTGCGATTACATTCATAACAGAGATATAGGAAATTCCACCTATTTCCAACGTAGAGTTACGTTTCCACGCAGAATTTACATGAATTACACGTGTTGTGCCTAGATGCAGTTACCGGATTACTGAATAAAACAATTTTTAAAAAATAATTGTATGTTAATTTTAATTACTTAGATTTTACATGTCTTTTGCACAAGTTCAGGTTTTATAACCGACATTCCAGACTTACCTAAGCTAAACAATTATTATTTTGTAACATTTTTTTAAAACCTCTGTTTTGTTCATAGGTCCAACCGTTTAATGTACCTATGGAACACATCAATGTACCTAAGGACCGTTTGTACCTGTAGACATAATATTTAAACAAACCCTTAGAATCAAATAGAGCACCGGAAATGGCTTAAACTCTCTATGTAAGAATAGCTGAATACAAACACAAAAAGCTTTATTAAGAGGCCTGCCATCCTTTTCCGAGCTTCTCTCACTATTTTCTATTTTTCAGGCGTGTTTGTTAAAACTCTGGTGTTACCACGTTTTCTTCCAGATCGTGTATTTTTCCTAGGTTGCGCTTTAGGAAAAGGGCGTATTAGCTCTGGCGTTATATTTTCATTCAGTCGACTTTTATTTAGTACATCTAGGGAGTTCAACGAAGTCGAGTCATACTTTTGTAAATCATTGATCATTTCAGTACTGTAGATTCTTTATCCCGTATCGTTGGTAAGTTAACAGTTTCACCAGTATAATTTTCTTCAGGGCATACACCTCGTTTTCACCAATGGGAGTTGGCGCTCAGTGCGATCTGTTACATACGAACATAGAAAATCGTTATCGTTAAAAGGACATACGCCTGCAATATCAAAGCCTTTGATGATATTGCTTGGATTGCTTGGTGTAAATGAAACAGGACAAGATTTTCCAATGATTTCTGCAACATCGTATATAGTGACAGGTTTACCAGGGGTTCACCAGTCCGCTGCTTTATAATGCTTTATCTTGAATTGTCCAAAAGTGATTTGTAGTAAGAGGAGGTAAAATTAAAAATACAATGCCATTATCTCTAGCTTTATCTATTATTTCGACAGAGATATGGCTTTCATGATTGTCGATAATAGCAACTACTGGGTGTTCCTTTGAAGGCTTACAAAAAGTTATGAAGTGATCCAAACATTTCCTGAATATGTGATAAGCCAAAACCCTCATGAAACACAAATCTATATGTGTGCGTTGGGAGTCCGTTCTCTGAAATGTTCTATATTGATACTTATGGAAAAGTGCCAAACATTGACTTTATATATGCTGTAGAGATTAAACTACTATCCCTACAGGAAAAGAGGCTTCTAGTAACTTACAGCTTGGTTCCTTACCTTCCCAAATCTACAAATGCTATATACTTAACAAAATAATAACATAGTTTTGATTACCTAAGTAACCTTACCATTTTACGCAGCTGAGTAATAATTACATGTGCGTTTGTGCAGCCTGAGTCCGAATCTGTTGGCATGTCATGACGGCACAGCGAAATATACAATAATTACTCAGCTGAAAGTTTTTGTTTGAGGAATCATAGTCATTTGGTTCAGATATATTTTTTAAATAATTTTGTTAGGAAAGGTATAAAAATTTTAATTCGATTCGGAAGATAACAAAGCAAGCTTAAGATTATCAGAGTACAATTGTTTTGTATGAATAATAGTTTAGGACGCAGGACCTATTCAAATCAAACTTTTGTCAGTTTTACACAAGAATACTGCAAATATTGCCCTATGCATTTGCTTCACCATTTGTATCTGAATTTAGTCCCTTTAACATATTGTCTTTAAAAAAAAAGTTAAGAAAATACTATCAAAGGTGGTACGGTATTCCCGATATCATGAACACAGGCAATCATGGTATTATTGATTCCTCTTTCGGCAAATTTTTAATTACCCAATTACCTTATGGAGCTAAAACTTTTGCAGGCCTGTGCACTGACTTTTCGTCTACGTTGTAGATAGCGTTCCGTGAAATATTATGTTGAGTAATTCCTGAAGATTATCATAAAACTTCGAAGCATTCGTTTTGTTATAACTAGGGTCTCTAGCCAAAGTAGTTGTCTAATCCTAAACCTGCTATTTGACGCTCATCCCACATTTTTTGAACTTTTTTTCTTTGCACAGCATTTATAGGCAAGCTCTCCAACTTGTATGTCTAAACATAATGCAAATATGCTGCTTTTTCCAAGATATCATATAGTAGAATCTCTTTGTCTTCCTGAAATATTCTTTTTAACACAATTTGTTAAAATCTTTAAAATCTTTATAGTTTTATTATTGAGAGCAACATTGCTGTTTAATCTGGCGTATACTTAAAAATAGTTAACTTTGGTACTTTATATTTTTCAGCAGATTGACGTATTGAAGTGTCAGTTTTAATATCCACGATGGCTTGGGTAAGAAGATCTAGGCATATTTTTGTTCTTTTTGTTATGGTAGTATAAAGAGTGATTGACTTTGGACGTGAAGTCCAGACTGCCAGCATGAGCTGACAGATCACTCGGTGGACAGCGTTGACTGCAGTGCGGCACGCTAGCTCCCTTCGGCTATTGGCGGAGAGTGTGGGGAGGTTCCACGAAAACCTGCCGCTGTGCCACCAGCCATATACAAAAACATTTCGTGCCTTCAAGCTAAAAAGAAAGCACACACTCGGTCCTGAAGGGACCATTACACCACTTACCCTTACCTTAGTGAAAGCGCAGATGTTCTACCTTCAGCTGCATTGCCCCATATGCACCCAACGACACTGAGGGCAGCAGTCATTTTGTTCAGTGTCTCTTCCTTTTTATATTCCACTCCCGATTACTTGTTTGTTTCTTGATTCTCGCTTAAATTTTTCTACTTATCTCCTTCCCGGCTCAAAAAGACTTTTCTTTTCATCTCCGATTCTTCTTCTTCTTTTCAACCCGTCTTTTCTGTCCCCATCAGACTTGAGACATATGGTCGAGTCTCGTCGACAGCACATTCGCCGTGTGGCCCACGCTGTGTGCTGCTGCTAGCCGTCGGGTAGCATACTGCTGCCTGCAGTACGCTACGACCATAATATTTTCTTCCCATCTTGACTCAAAAGAAAAATAGATACAAAAAACTGTCCACAACAATGATTGTACATGTGAACATTGCTTTGTCCATCGGTACAAATACGGGCAACATAAACTAAAAAACTTATAACTTTTATTTTTTTAATTAAATAGTTACAAATATTAGAAACAATTTATTAAATAATGTATCTTGGAATATAATTGAATTGGAAACTAAAATCTTTTACCATGGTATGTAAAAATCATATTAAAAATATAGAAAATATTTACTTTTTATGTCCAAAAAATATTTTACGGATGCTTTCCGTATTGAATTTAACGCTTAATAGTTTATGTAATATTTAGGTTGGTCCCAGGTTCAGCACTTGCACCTACCTATATTGTGTGTGTGTGTGTGTGTGTGTTGCCATTCACATTAAATAGATTTTTCCTGACTTCTTGGAAATTTGAAATAAAAAATTATTTAGCTATATTGACTTTGTTAATTAAATATCATGTAAATTTTTAAAATGTTTGTTTTTTTATTAATGGTTAATGTTTGGTTCTTGATGATGGTATAGTGTAAAGTTTAAAATGGTGGATAAAGTTTTACTGATGCTGGATAAAAGTCTGAAATTAATATGTATGCATGTACCAAATCGTTATAACCACGAAACTAGAATACTGGACGAGGAACTATCTAAAATAAATATGGTTCAGCCATCCTGAAGTCAGAATGGTTGACCACATTTTTTTCTCAATTATCTTTTTGTATAGATAGGAACTAATGTTTTTTACGATAGGAACAAAATCGCTAGGATATTATTAGAACAAATCTCCGACCTGGTCCAGCCATCTTGCCGATCACGTTTGAAACAACCAATAAGTCGTTCGCATGGTACACCTACATATATGGGTAGATGCTGGTAAGGTCCAGTTTCATTTGATTCATTTCATTATTTTGTGATATCTATTAATTTTTGGTCATCGAACTCCTCAAACGCTTTGAATAGTTCATTCGTCAGATTAACAGACACACGTGTTGACACTTTCAGTGTCTAGCTAAATACTTTGTAATTTCTATAATAAAAGATTTGATGCTAAATGAAAGTACAAAATCCATGTGAATAGCTTTAGTCACTACAGGTTGGGTAAAGTTATGAGACAAATCGGCCCAAGATAGGCAATTTAGGACACTAAAAATTGGTCAAAAAAATTATAGAATACTTTGCAACAAAAAGCGTAAAATACCCTTCATCCGATAGCTTTTGAGAGTACTTTTACTTTTGAGGATGCGCCACTACTCAAAGTTAAGTGTCATTTTTACCTTGAAGCGCTTGGCAGATATATGCAGCAAAGGCGGTTATTTAAACTCTTAATTTTATTCCAATATCAGCCTATCAGGAGGGAATAAAAGAAAATAGTTCAGAGAGTGCATGTGAACTATTTCTGTCGCATTTTTCCTAGTATATTTGGATTTTACATGAAAAAATGTTGGAAAAACCAAATATTGTTCATTACAGTAAGATCACTTATAGTTACTGCATATTTGTAATCCTCTTTCAACACCTTAGGCTTGTTGAGCCAGTGCTAACTTTCTTCGAAATAGTTGTCATTAAATCTAATATCCAATGGATTAGTTTGTACAATTTGGGCTGATCAATCGTGTCCAGCTGTAATTTCACTATGTATCTAGTTCCAATTAGATTTATGGTTTTCGAAAATGTGTCTGTGCACTGTATTTTAGCTGAATTTGCCTTGTCTTCCTACTTCAATGTCGGAACTTTCTAGATTAAAGTAATTTTGTACTGTCTCAATATTTCCACAGCATAAATTGTTTATAGCTGTAGCAAGTATTTGAACTGTTTAACGATTTGTGTACTGTCCATATAAGCTTAGTCTTGTACTAGAGAGATAATGAGTTGTAATCTAAATCTCAAATTAGAGCTCTGTATATCAAGCTACCTAATTAGAATGTGCTTTTGGTGCCATTGCGACTTTTTTGTGAATGATAAAGAAATTGTTTTCTTTCCGGACAAGTTTTCAATCTCTGCTAGAAGCTAAACTTTAGTTGACAAAATTTTGGGGAAAATAATATAATCTGAGTGAATTGCTACTGAATATTTCTCTGCTTAGTAAAATAAAGCACAATGATCCTTTTGCAAGGATATATATGCAGTAAGAAATGTAGTTCTATGTACCTATAAAAATTTTGAAGTCGAAATAGCTTTAAGCAGAATTTCCTCTTCCTAAAGTTGGTTGTTCTAGATTAATTAACTTTTATATAATAAATGACTTCACCCCGCGCAGATGGACTCGCTACCGTGAGTCAATTAACTTTATTATTTTAGGCTTTTGGACTATACATTAAAGTACGTTTTCAATTTTAATTTCAAATGGGTCTGCTTTTACCAAAATATTTTTAAAACATCTAATGCACGCAATCGTTTTCTTTTAAATAAATTTATTCTCCTATTCTATAATATTGCACTTTTGCTAAATACCTAGCTTTGATTATGCAAATCTTGGGCTTATAAATTGAAAGAAACAGAAAATTTTTGGGGTCAAAGATTTAACCGGGTTGAATTGTTATTTTCATACTTAAAACTTTAACAGAGTTCGGCAGAAGTGGCATAATTAGCGCACAGCAAAGCTAATAAATTTGGAATCAGGTACGTACTTATAAATCACACCGTATTAAAGGCATTAGGACCTCAAATTACCAATACATAGTCCCAGACGTATTAGATACTGCTAAAATTACTTACATGATTCAAATTTTGAAATTAACATTTTAATATCTATATCTGAGTTAAGTCTGCCATACTTCCACCGTAAAACTTTTCAATATCTCAACTTTACGTAAATAATAACCTAATCCAGTTAAACTTTTGACGACATTTTCTGTGTAGGCTCTTAGACTACTAGGTCATAGGATTCGATGAAGGGATTCGTGAGTAATATCACAAAATCACATGCGATTTGGAATAAATTTATTCTCACAATTCATTATTTTCACTATCATCCACAGCTTCTGTCTTTTTAAGAAGTTTATTTAGGCGTCGTCCAATCAATTTCGGATACTGTTGATTTTTTATAAGGAACTCCTTGGATTGATGTTCCACTGCACCATTTTGGAGTTGATATTGACAAAGCGCATGCAACGGATTAACTAGTTTTAGGCGAAAGCTTTCATCGTCTTCAAGAATAGTAAGACTTTCCGCTGCAGTCTCTAAAGTGCTTAAGCATCCTTCTGTTGGTTGCGTTCTTATTATATAGTTACTAATTCCCGATGAAACTAGCTTGACCTGCTTCATTACGTGTAATATCGGACTGCTGGCATAGATAGCCTTAGCCTGTGGCCAAGTACCATCGATTAGAATTAAATTAAAAGGACCTTTTGATTTATCAATATTCTCAATTGGAACTGAATGTTTACTGGGATACAGTAGTAGTGATTTTGGGGAACTCAAGATTTCTTCTAGATCTTGATGATGTTTAGATAATGGAAATCGCTTGCCTTTGTAAATCGAGCACTTTCCTGCTGCAAGGCCGAGTTGCAACATCAATGCAGTCCGCAGGCATCGCTTTTCCTCTGCTGGATGTTGCAGTAATACTATTCTTGATTTGGAAAACAATCGTGGTTTAGGAAGAAAGGCACACCAACATACCACCTTTGGCCGCCTGTAAGAGGCAAATATTAAGAAAATTTATGGGAGTATACTGTCGTTAAATTTACTTGCACTGTTCACATTTGGCGCGCTGATCCGGTGGCTCTGCTGGAATATTTGATAAATCTTCCCAAGCCTCTTCCTCTGCAGTTTCGAAAAGAATCATTATCGTTATTTATGTGGGATTCTATTTTGATGATACTTTTACCAACTATTTGAAGAACTCTTGACAAAAAAAACTTTTCAATGACAGTTCTCATCTGCTAATTGACTGACATCTCGGTAATTGTGTCCGTTCTAGCTTTTAGCTGCCTATTCAGTCCTTGAACCATTGACATTAGCGTGTTGACATTCTATATCCATATTCGGGCGTGTTTTTAAAGTCGTCAAATGAGCACATTTCATCATTTGTGCACAAAGGCCCAACCCAGACGAGAACATTTTAGGGGAGGTCGGAATTTGGCTTAAGCCCAGTACGCTAGAGCCAAGGAATTTTTGTTCCTATACAAAAACTATGTAAAAAAAAGTGTCAAGGAATTTTTTCTTGGCCGATTCCTTGAGGTAGTACTCTAGAGAAAAGTAATTCGAACAGAAAAACTTTACTTCCCGATTGACAAAAAGATGTCGCTCTTTTACGAGAAATTCATTTATGTCAATATTTCTTGAAGAAATAAGTACCGATGCACTTATTTCTGTAAGGAATTTTGACGGTAGTGGAATAATTGAAAAATTGAACGAAGGAGCGGCGATTTTCCAAGAGGTGTATCAATTTTAAAATGACAAATAGACGAATAAAAATTGTTTTACGTGTATCTTCATTTTTCATTGGAAATTATCCATTACTTCACTTTCTTTATTATTTCTTTATTGTCAGAAATATCACACAATTGACAAATCCAAATTGTCAAAAATTCCTTGACCTAATGTCAAATTTTCTTTAAGAAATAAGTGGAAAAATTCCTTGACCTAATTCCTTGCCTCTAGCGTACCGGGCTTTAGACGTGCCAAACAATAATGTTCCTTCGCATAGTTCCTTACAAGATTACCGAAATTAATTGTGTTATGTGTGTATATAAACAATTACTGTATCACAAATTCACAACACGTAATGATTATTTAATTATTATATTATCACCTCAAATCACAAATAAACATCTGTACAGCTGTCCGATGAGAAATTTCAGAAATTGTGCAATTTCAAAATGGCCGGTTTGCTATAGTATTGTTACGTGCAATAGAAAGAGACAACTGGTGACATCTACTGGCAATAAACAACTTCAGGTTCGGAGAGTAAATGACTTCAGGTTCGGAGAATCGATTATGAAATCTACAGGAATAGAACAAATAGAATAGTCAAGAAGCTTTTGGAATAGAACACTCCAGAATAATCCGGAGTGTTTCTAGGGTATAAATATAACAGTTGTCATCGCCAGAAAGAGAGTCTTGTTTTAGACGTTGCAGTGTTATACCCTAGACACACAGCACGAACTAATGAATCATTTGTACTAACTATTCATTAAAATGCTGTGTGTCAAATAGTATATGTCATTATAGCTCGAAAATCAGATGATAATGAAGTGCATTAATGAAGTGTTTTCCTCCTTCATTATAGCTATAATGAGGAAAAATGTGCTAGATTTGACATATAATGTAAATCTGGAGCTCCGCTGTGCATCTGCCGATTTGAAAAATAAGAAGAAGAAATGCAAAGAAATGCAAAACACAAATTATATTATTAATATTTTTTTTAATATAATGTTTTTCTCATTTGTTAATTGTTAAATTCGAAAATAAAATAAATGAAAACAAAGTTTATCGCGTTAATTCGATTCATATTGCTTCTTTAAGGTGATAAGTTTATCAAAACCAGTTTGACACCTCAACTTAATTAAAGAAATGGCTGTGTGTCCGCAGTTTATAATGAATCATTATAGACTAATGAGTCGTTAGTTATTTCTTCATTAAGAGTGCTGTGTGTCTAAGGCATTAAGAAGCGAAAGTAATAAAGAAGCGATAGTGTGTAATTAGATTGCGATAATTGACAGTACAGTGTTAGCGATAATTAGAGTTGAGTTGATTAAATAAATGTTTGTGAACTTAATATGATTTAAGTGTAATAAAGAACTTATATATTAATTATTTAATATTGTGTTTTAAATAACGAACCAAAGGCCACGTGCGCAACAACTGGTGTCAGAAGTGAAATAAATTCGCGAAATAAAGTGTGGCAATTGACTGAAAAATTAAAAGTGTGATTAATTTTGTGGAATTGTGTTAAATTTTAAAAGTTCCGGAAAATAATTTATATTCAACTGTGAGTGAATTACTACAGTAATGGGGCGCAAAGTGGAGGAGCTTCGAATACAGGATTTGAAAGTGGAGCTAGGGAACCGCTCATTACAAACGACAGGTGCAAAGAAAGTTCTAGTCGAGCGACTTAGACAAGCTTTGATAGCGGAAGGAAAGAATCCTGAGACATTTGTTTTCGAAGAGAACTTGGAAGGAACCGAATTTGAAGAAGAGCTTGAGATGAAAATGGAACAGCTTTTGAGTACTTTAATGAGCAAAATGGAAGCCCGTTTTGACGAACAAAAGAATTCTCTCGAGGAACAAAAGAATTCTCTGCAATCACGTTTAGATGAACAGAAGAAATCTATGGACGAACAAAAGAATTCTCTCGAGGAACAAAAGAATTCTCTGGAATCACGTTTAGATGAACAGAAGAAATCTATGGACGAACAAAAGAAATCTATGGACGAACAAAAGAAATGTATGGAAGCCAGTTTTGATGAACAAAAGATTGATTTTGAGGAACAAAAGAAATCTCTGGAAACCCGTTTGGACGAACAAAAGATCTCTCTGGAGAATTGTCTAGAAACTCGTTTGGAGGAACAGAAGACTTTCCTGAAAAACTCATTAGACGAACAAAATTTGAAAATTGAAGGAATCGAGCAGCTTGACAGTTTTAAATCAGATCTGCAAAGAATAAAGCATCGTCAGCCTCTAAGCGTAGCAACTGAAATATCCGGTGCAGGTAGAATGAAACCTCCCATATTTGATGGACAAAATTCGTGGCATATCTTCAAGAGACAATTCGAGGCAGCTTCAGAGGTAAATGGATGGAATGATGAAGACAAAGCTATAGCTCTGGTGTTAGCACTTCGAAGTCCTGCGTCAGAACTCTTACAAACTGTACCGATTGAAAATCAACGTAATTACTCTTCATTAGTACAGGCGATAGAATTACGTTACGGAGATGAGCACATGCAGCAAGTATATCGCCTACAGTTGCGCAACAGGATTCAAAAGCATGGCGAATCACTACAACAACTGCAGGCAGATGTAGAAAGATTAGCGCATCTGTCATACTCCAGTGTGAATGCGGATTTTCTCAATGAAGTGGCGACAGAGGCATTTGTGAACGCTATTACAGATCAAAATTTACAACAATCATTAAGGCTAGCAGGAAAGAAATCAACAGCAGAAGCACTAGCCTATGCATTAGCATATGAATCCGCCAGATAAGCTTCGCGGGGTGCAGTACGAATGAGAGACATTTCGGTGGACGAATGTACTTGTAATAGAATGCAGTCATCCCAGAGCTCACCTTTGCGTGGTATCCTTCGATGCTGGAATTGTAATAGAACAGGACACCTACAAAGAGACTGCAGAAAATGTCGACGAGTGGAATCTCTAGATGAAGAGAGGAAAGTGCGGATTTTCTCAATGAAGTGGCGACAGAGGCATTTGTGAACGCTATTACAGATCAAAATTTACAACAATCATTAAGGCTAGCAGGAAAGAAATCAACAGCAGAAGCACTAGCCTATGCATTAGCATATGAATCCGCCAGATAAGCTTCGCGGGGTGCAGTACGAATGAGAGACATTTCGGTGGACGAATGTACTTGTAATAGAATGCAGTCATCCCAGAGCTCACCTTTGCGTGGTATCCTTCGATGCTGGAATTGTAATAGAACAGGACACCTACAAAGAGACTGCAGAAAATCTCGACGAGTGGAATCTCTAGATGAAGAGAGGAAAGTGGAATTGCAAAGATATCGAGCTGAGCAGCAGACTTGCAATAGATTGCAGTTATCACTGAGCACCCCTTCACGTAGTGTTCTTCGATGTTGGGATTGTAATAAATTGGGACACCTTCAAAGCGACTGCAGGAAACGCCGTCGAAAGGAACCAACAGAAAAGAAAGGGACAGAAGAATGTACAAGTTGGCGAGCTAGAGACCAAACTATTCTTAGGGAGACTAGAATCCAAACCTTATGACTTTGAGAGCCAACACAGGGAGGGACGTATCCATGGAAATGCAGAAGCATTGGTTCAACGTCAATGGGAACCTGAATGTAAGCATTACGGCTGGGAGAAAGGAAATGAGAAAACAGCTACTATACAGTTGGTAACTGTGGAGCCATCAACAGGTTGGGACATCGAGAGTTTGCAAACAGCGCAACGAGAAGATCCGGACATATCGCCTATTCTTGCTTGGAAGGCAGACATAGAAGAACCAGAATGGAAGGATATTTCGAGGATGAGTGAAAAGCTGAAAAGCTACTGGGCTCAATGGAATTCTCTTCATATTGAATGCGGTATATTAAAACGCAAGTGGGAAGCACCTAACGGTAAATCGTTCCGAATGCAAATAGTTGTGCCGGCATCAAAGGTCAACGAGGTTCTAGGTAAAGTGCATCGTGGAGCATCTGGAGAACATTTGGGAGTGAATAAAACAATTTCTAAAATACGAGAAAAGTTTTATTGGCTACATATGCGGGAGGATGTAGAGAAGTGGTGTCGCAGATGCACTGTGTGTACTTTTTACAAAGGGCCGCCACATAGCAGCAGAAAGGGAATGTACAAGTGTAATGTCAGAGCCCATTTGAAACTGAGAGCTGATGTACAAAGGGCCACGGGGGCGAAATTAGCAGTAAGAACCCATCGGATGAGGACACGCTATGACTTACGTGCGAATTCAGCAGGATTCAATGAAGGTGATCTTGTTTGGCTATACAACCCGAACCGACGTAAGGGATGCTCTCCAAAGTCACAACAACAGTGGGAGGGACCGTATTCAGTAGTAACTAAAATAAATGACGTAGTATACAGGATTCAGCTTGGCACAAGAGGCAAACACAAAATTGTTCATCTGGATCGCTTGTGTCAATACTACAAGCATCAAGACCGTGGACCACCTGTTGTTCGGGATGAACAAATTTAAGAAGGGGGCAGTGTTACGTGCAAGAGAAAGAGACAACTGGTGACATCTACTGGCAATAAACAACTTCAGGTTCGAGAGTAAATGACTTCAGGTTCGGAGAATCGATTATGATATTGTATGCTGCCCGTACTCCCGATCGAAACTTGGCATTTCGGTATTTTTCCACCCCCCCCCCCGGAATACTTCTCGGCTGTAAAAAGTGCCAATATCCTCCCTGTGTGGGCTATGGCAAATAACAGTTTTAAAATCCTGTCTGCGATTCGTTTGACGTCGCATTTATCGTTTCTAAATCTATGATGTGCAAAAAAGAGCGTCACACTTGCTGCACGAATATTTTTGCGAACACTGCGATCCATACAACGACTGATAACATATGATCGTTTTAACATTTTAACTTGCTTTATTGCTTTGCATTTGGTGTTTTCTTAGTTATTTTTTAATATAAACAATTTCAACATCATTTACTTAAAATGCCATACATATTGTTGCGAGCGTGGCCTTTGGTTCGTTATTTAAAACACAATATTAAATAATTAATATATAAGTTCTTTATTACACTTAAATCATATAAAGTTCACAAACATTCATCTAATCAACTCAACTCTAATTATCGCTAACACTGTACTTTCAATTATCGCAATCTAATTACACACTATCGCTTCTTTATTACTTTCGCTTCTTAACACTGCAACGTCTAAAACAAGACTCTCTTTCTGGTGATGACAACTGTTATATTTATACCTTAGAAACACTCCGGATTATTCTGGAGTGCTCTATTCCAAAAGCTTCTTGACTATTCTATTTGTTCTATTCCTGTAGATTTCCTGTAGATTTCATAATCGATTCTCCGAACCTGAAGTCATTTACTCTCCGAACCTGAAGTTGTTTATTGCCAGTAGATGTCACCATTATATTATATTATACATACATACATACGATATTATTATTATTATGCAAATATAATTATTTTTCATAGCCTATAAATATGAACCGGGTCGTTGATTGTTTTGTCAAGAAAATTACAAGTACACAGAAATTCGTTTTTAAACACACGAGGATAAATGATTGAATCAAGATATCGTCAACATCGTCAAATGTGACGACCTTAAAAACACGGCCTTCCGCTATCTATTCATGAAATCAAGCCATTGCCCTGGCCCACACGCTTCAACATTTAAATCTTTTCGTAGATTAGTCACACTGGGGAGGGCTTTTCCTCCCACCAAGTGTCTCTCAATAACAAAAATATTTGAATGCTGAAACGTGTGGGCCAGGCAATTGCGTCAAACATCACGTTGCAACAGAATGTTCAATTAAGTTACAGCTTTTGATATAAACAATAACTGTATCACGAATTCACAGCTCATAATGAGGATTTAATTATTACGTTATCACCTCAAATCGCAACTAAGCAACTTTCTCAACGAAAACTGCAGTATATTGCAACGCGTATTCCCTAACATTCTCCAGTAAAATACATAATTCATTGCCATTGAATAATTAGCTAACAGTTTACGTGAATAAGCCAATCACTGACGATCGCATTGCACCAATTTTGACGCTTCTTAAGGGCGCCATATACGATCCGTTTTGCCGTCGTTGTTAAAACCACGTTTTAGTCGAGATAAGAGCCTAAAACGTGGTCAAGAAAAAGCCCCACACACCTTCACCACGTTTTGCCATTATCTTGTAGTGACAATAATATAATTCTCACAATATTTCAGCAAAAACTGGTTTTCACTGCAGCGCGGGAACATTTTATGAGAGTAAAACGTGAAAGCTCCGCCACTTCTCATTTATTTACGAAAACGAAATATTTTACATTCTGTTTCGTTGCATGCAATTTGCGCTTTCACATTTTTATCTTTATTCATAAAAGTTTAAAGAGAGTTTGATTTTTTTTCTTTCTTTCTTCCTTTTCTTGCCGTGCACATTTTAAATGTAAAACATTGTGATTATGAACGAGCAAAACTACGTTTGAGCGGAAATCACCACACACGTAACGTTTTGCCCACGTTTTACACACGTTTTGAGAAAGAATTCTGGTTTTAGTAGTCATCCGAACGTCAAAACGTGGTGTTCGCCACTCACGTTCCGATTTGACGTGGTTTTACTGTAAAACCACGGCAAAACGGATCGTGTATGGCCTGCTTTATTTGAAGTAGCGTTCTTTCTAAGCCTAGTATTGTGTTCATTTCGCGAATAAATTTTGTATGGAAATTTAGTTGCGAAATATTTAGGTATTGTGTTTTATCAGCTAAAAGTTTGTTCGGTTTTGACAAGTAGATGGCAGTAATTTCCACAAACATATATTTAGCATCAGCTCAATACCTTTTTTCCACGCTAAAATTTTGACGTTTGAAGTTGAATGAAAGTGTGAAAGAGTGGCAGTGTAGTTTTATTATTTTTTTCTGACAAAAAATTCCGTCTTCATTTAGACAACTCTTTTGAGAAGAAATTAAAATAGTAAATATAATTTTCTTTACTATTTCGAGATCGGGTAATTGCAATAGCAATCTAAAAGAACACGAAATAATATCACAAATGCACGACAGCTGTTTGTCAAAAGCTGCCACCTATAGTTCAAAACAATGAAAATTTTTAGCCGTTCAAAAGGTCCCTGTTCGATTGCTGCGAAATATTTATCCGCTAACCCGGTATTGTGTTCATTTAGCGAATATATCCCGGGGGCAAGATGTTATAACTTCGAAAGATTCGACGTTCGACAATTTATCGATAGTCGGTATGTTGTAACACTTTCGACAGGCGATAAATGCGATAGAATATCACTGAGTTTTGCTGAGAGTGATAGTACAAGCGAAGATTAAAAAATGTATGTAAAATTAAAGAAATTAGATTTAAATGTTAAATTTTTTTTAATTTATTCAATATAAATGATTTTATATATTAATTATATAGATTCTTCAAACTGAAGCTATAAAACTTGTAAGAATATTTCTTGAATCCAAAAATTAATAAGGCAATACATTTTTAGGCATATCCATAACATAATACCGCTGCCTTAAAAATTTTCTTTTGTCCCGGTAATTAATAATTTCTTTGTCATTTTTGTTATCCTCCACAAATAAAGCCACTGCGCCTGAAAAATTCATAAATTCCAATTTTATTATTATTAAAATTTATCAACAACTAGAAAAAGAATCTATAAATGTCATTTGTGCTAGGGAAAAAAATTCGGAAATAATTTCGAAACAAGCAAAATCGCCTGTCGAACGAAAATCTTATAACATACCGCCAGATCGAAATCTTCGCTTCGATGATCGCTTTCGATGCGAAGTTATAACATGTCGCCACGGGCTTAAAGCTTGAAGTGTATATTTTAATCTTAGAATATATAGCAAACAGGAATGGTTGAATCGTGTAAAATTCGTGTACATGAGCGTAATTTGTCAAGAGCAGGAGGTTGTACATAGGAGTAAGTGAGATGGTGCAAGAAAGAGTTGTCAAAGCTGGGTGCAGAATTGTCAAATGTGATTTTGTTTTGTGAGCAGATTTAGTCAACTTAAATTTTTTTTCTGAAATTTAACAAAAGTACCGAATCAATTCTTTTCAAAACTATTTATCTTTGAGCTTTGTTTAGTGCAAAGTTTTATAGTGCCACTAGTGCCTGTTAAAATTTTCATATCAATTAAAAAAGCAGAAATGAAGTGTTCGGTCAGTGCTTGCAAATATAAATTGGATTATAAACTAGGGAAATCCTGTTTGAGGCAACTGCACTATCTAAATTATCTTTTTTGTCAATAGAAGGAGAGATTTATATAAATTAATTTTGTGAATTGTTTCAAAATAAAGTAGACAAAGAACATTTTTTACCACAGATGATCCGCACAAAACCTTTGTTTACTTTTTGCAAATTGACAAGTTGCTTAAAATAGGGATGGCGTGTAAATACATGTAAAAATGGTCTACAAAAACGACCAGAAATTCACTTATCACCATTCTGTTTGCTCTATATTCTAAGATTTTAATTCAATTTATGTGTTTTGCAAAATTATCGCTCTCCATACAGTTTTCTTTTTAGTTATTTATTCAATGTTGACAACCCAAAATGGAATGGAATGGAGAGAATATTTTCGAATAGTTAACTAATACAATTGTAATCTTTAATAACTGATTTCGTCAACTTGCTATCAGATGTCCCTAGCGGAAAAATTGGATAATAATTTTTTACAAGCGACATCTATTGCAACTGGAAGCTAAGCTTGATGGTGCCAACCGTAAATAACTTTAGGTTCGGAGGATCGACAAATTACAAAATAGATATGCCATATGCCAGTTTGGAGTGTGTCGTAATTCCTATGTTATCAATCAAAAAATCCAAGACACATATTTAGGTTTAAGGACATAATGAAGCTGGGAATTACTTTTATACTGAAAACTAACTAGACTAGTTAATTATAAACAAAGCCTCTTAATATATGAAGACATTTCAATACCAAAAGCTCGAACAAAAATGTGTTTGTTTTGGTAGAAGAACATGGGAAACATTTTCTGCCACACTGCAGCAACAGTATATATAGTATACTGTGCTGCAGCTATTGCCTGTGCCTGCTTGCTATAACATGAGACAACTTACATCTCTAATGGCCCTTTAATAGAAAGCTCTATACATTCTCTCTCTCTCTCTTGCTGTATTATGCCACATAAACTCTTCGCGATAATAGCTTTGTTTGGTTGAATAAAAATCTAAAGAGCTTCGAAAAAGAAATCGGGTTTGTATGGAGATTCTCTTATGTAGTTGTATGTTGTCAATGCACCGCTGTGAAAATGTAGAGACGAGAGATTCTAATAATGAGAGAGCAGTTTTTTCTCTATGTGGGTATACATTACAATATTACGTATACATAAATATTGATTTAATCGTGAACGTAGATCAAAAATAAAATAATTTTGGAGATTGAGTATAAAAAGAGATTTTTACTTATCCGTTAAAAGTTTCTCCCATAAGAGGGACCTATTAAGTATGATACGGAAGTAAATGAACAAACAGTAGCTAGTTGCACAATGGTTGGGAGAAGTATTAGTTTAATGTAAGTACACATCTCAGCACCAGTCTGCAAATGTATTGTTCCATTACCAAACAGCTGTTTGATTGCAAAGTGGTGTTGGTTCCATGGACAGTGTAACAGGCAAAATGGCTGTAATAATGTTTGTGACAGTTTGATAGTTCTACCAAGCCGAATGGCATGGGAAGTGGAACAAATTTTTTTTAGTTTTGTTTTCTTGCAGAAATA
Organism: Dioctria linearis; assembly: GCA_963930735.1. Classification (NCBI taxonomy): domain Eukaryota; kingdom Metazoa; phylum Arthropoda; class Insecta; order Diptera; family Asilidae; genus Dioctria; species Dioctria linearis. Next base: position 80,382,670 of record OZ005741.1, on the reverse strand, counting down.
GTTTTGATTGTCATTTTGTCCCTCTAGTACAAGTTTGTGCATGCTGTAAGTTCTGTTTCTTCCACTTTAGATTTACATAGGAACCTTTGTATTAGAAACTAACTAGTGTTTAGTTAAAACTGTTGAAAGAGAAAGTATAGTCTCCTTATAGAAGCATCCTACTCGGTTGACAGTTTTGACGGAGCTGGGCTACTGTACAAATATACTGTGACTAAACTCTAATAAAATGATGAATGAAATTTATCATGAAATTTCGTGCAAGGCGTACGCTGGCAATGAACATTGAAAACCATGAATGCAAAGCAAATAGTAAAGCTCTGATATTCGTCATTTCTATTCCACCAGTTTTAATCAGACTAACTTGGAAGCAATAGAGAAATAGTATTTGCTTCCACAAGGATTCCATTGCAAGGCCTGACAATTTTCTCTTCTGTAAATATTGTCCGCTTACCCGCGGGTTACCCGAGATAGTACAGCTTGCATGTAACTTGCACTGCCATACTTCTTACACGTGTAATTCCTACTGCCATTCAGGCATGCGCATGTTGAAAAATCATGGCAACTGAGGTGATAGTAATTTGACATTATGTAACTTCTTGGCTCTTCTCGCAGCTCTCTAGGTACATAATTCGGAGGTCAAAACAAAAGGCAGGCATTCGGTTTACTTTTGATAGCCACAAAGGCGGCCGGCCTAGGACGCAGTGGGCGCCAGGTTCCTTAGAGAAGAGCTCTCCATTGGTTAGGTCCCGTGGCTGTACTGATTTCTACTAGTAAAGAGAATCCCTTAACGCATCCTTCTACCCGCACCATGTCACCGGATCGTCTCATCAGCGCCAGCCCTCACCATTCAGAACCACTAATCAGAGCCGCAATATGTACCCCTCTCCTCCTGGACCTCCTAAGAAAATTGGCCAGCTATGCTCGTCGGATGTGGTAGGTGAAGGACCAGGGTACTAATTGCGAAGCAGCCTACCACTACCTTTAACCTTGATAGATCCATTCCATCATCACGCTACGCCACACAACAGGTGTGCTCTTTTTGCAGATTAGTCCAACCCGTCGGTGCCCATTTCTAACATGGTTGCCTCAGTCGCTGTCTTCTGGACTATGTTTTGCAGCTACTATGAACGCCCGCACCAGTGAAAATTATTTTAATTCATTTTAATTCCAGTATTTATAAAAAAAAGTAAACGTCATAAATCCTTAACTCCTTCAGTAATTCTGAAAAATATTCTAAAACTAAGTTCCCTTCTTTTCTTCTAGTTGTTCAGTCCCGATCTTTACCGCTACAATGCGGATGCTAAATTTCATCCGATTTAATTCATTAAAATTTAGCTGCGTATTACTCTTAAGGCGAACCAAATCTATCGGCGATAATTGTTATGGTTGTACCCTCCAAATACCTCCCGAACACTTTTGTTAGATAAACAATTCTTCGTAAAGCTTTATCTTAATCCGAGACTAATATCTAGTAACTATTTCCAAACTCAACCGATGGTTGTATTATGTAATGAATGCTAAACTTCTTGAGCACCCCATGTAATTTGCTTATCCTACATTGCCGACCACCAAATTCTAAGAGAAGTAGAATTAAATTTTTTTTGTAAGACTTGATGTATAGTTAGTGTCGCTATTTTATTTAGTGTGAGTAATGGAGGCTAATTAACGTGAGAGAATTATAATTTATTCAGCAATACTCTTCAAGTCGTTGTAACCGAAATCAAGGCAACTTTAAAGTAAAAATATTTTATGATGGCCTATCATGGAGGTGTCCTCTTGTACTCCTTTACAGGCATGCGATTAAATTGTACCTGTTGATAATAGTGAGGTGGAATTTGGAGGTTACAACCATTCGTCGCTCTGGGGACTAAAAAAAAAATCTAAAATTTTCAGTATTCCGTATATCTAAATATCCTTATTTATACTAACAATTATAAAAATCCAATTACTGCAATGCACACAACTGTAACTAGCATTAGAAGGAAACCTTCTGGAACCAACAATTCTGCAGATCTTTATACGACAGTTTCTCTTTGATCGTTAACTTAATCTACAAATTTTAATACCAATTCAAGATAAAAATTTTAATATTCCTCTTTCTTTTGTAATTGCCTGTTCAACTTTAGTTCAAGGTTAAAAACTGAATTCAATGCTTCCGAATATTACCTCAATTCTAGTTGCGGTACCACTAGAGGCACAGCTCTTAATTATACATATATATATATAGCACATGCAGGCTCTAACTCCGCTTAATTCCTTAAAATTCTAATTAATTTGCAATTAAAAAAATATGTAATTGTACTCACCTGCGAATCCCCAAATGCGCATTTGTGACCGCAGTAGCTGAGGAAAACATTAAAATTTTTGTTTTGTGTTAAAGTTATCTTAACTAGCCGACTTAATTTAATTCCTAGTGGAAAATTTCACGGTAGAGGTAGTTCCAGCGGTCCAAATTATTTAATCTTGCCGCTAGTCCTTTTCTTGTCCTTTTCAAGGTTAAGTTGGTCGGGCACGTGGCGTGCTATTTGCTTCGATATTATGTATGACGAGTTTTACTGACCGAATCAAGATTCTGCCTTTGGTTCCCCTTTTTGAGTACTGCCGGCCTTTGTTTTATTTTTATAAGCCCTTGGCACCTCCAGAAATGAACAACTAAAAACTCGGTCGGAGGCGAGCCTTCGTAATAGGACTTGCGCCCCCGACACACAAGCTATAGGATACACAAAGATTCTACAATTCCATCTCTTGCTTTTGATTGAAAGAAGCTCTTACCTTCCTTAATTTACTTTTCCTGGCACCGTGCGGGAATTTCCACGCGACTGGAGGAGGGTTCAATAAAAATAATTTCCCGAAATTATCTACAATTATCCCAGTGATTCAACTGCTCAACTGGGGTTCTGCCAAATGTGCTAGGCCTTCGGGTCGAGTTTTTGCTAACTCTATTGTCACGCTACAATCAAGAAGAATCAAAGAACCAAAAAAATTGTTCCTTCTTTTCTTGTATCTGAGGTATGGCAACCGCCATTCAGTCGTGGTCCTAGGTGGTACCCTGACATCCTGTTGTTACCCGTTAGCTGGTCGGATACCTTATTGGGGCTACCGGGAATAGGAAAAGAATTCATATGCTAACCAGGGTTGAGGTACTTCGCATGATATATCCCGAGCCTTTTCCCCTTTAAATTCTCAATTTCAAAATAAGCGGACCCTACTGCTTGTACTTTCATAAATTGCCGGTCTAATTTAGCATTGTAATATTTCGCTGCATTACTCTGAGCAAAATTCCGTCTATAGACCTCTTGTCTCGGGAGGTATCGTCTAGCCTTGCATCTAGTATTATGAGTTTTCGCGTGCCATCTCTGGGCCTTCCGTAAATTTTGGACTACCTCTGCATGTACTTCATTATGAGTCTCGTCCGGACTGTGGGTGCAAATCTATCCATTCTCTAATGCTTCCAGCTGACGTAATAGTGCATAGGACGATCCATGCGTAATCTTGTGACAACCAAAGGTTAAGAAATAAGGCGTATATTTTGTAGAGTCATGTATCACATTCGTCAGGGCGCAACTTATATGTGTAAGATGTTGGTCCCAATCACGGTGATCATTTCCGATGTATGAGCGAATAGCAGACAAGATGGTGGGATTAACTCTTTCTGAAGCGTTGGCTTGTGGGGTATAGACTGCAGTTCTATTATGCTTGACTCCATACATTTTTAAGAGTGCCTGAAATTCACTCGATATGAACTGCGCACCGTTATCAGAGATCACGCTTTCCGGTACGCCAAAGAGGTGGAAAACTTCGGCCTCGAGTAAAGAAACGATTACCTTCGCAGTTGCGTTCCTAACTGGTTTAAGCAATATAAACTTGATAAATTCGTCTATCACGATAATAAGCATGGTGTTACCTGTCTTAGACCGAGGGCCTAATAGGTCTATATTAATATACTGCCACGGTCTCTTAGATAATGCGGGCTCACCCATTGGAGGTCTAAGGCATTCATTTGGGGGTTTACATTCTTTACAAATTCGGCAACTCGGCACATAACCTTTTACACGTTGGACCACGCGAAGCCTTTTGAGTTTCTCCGCAGTTTTGGTGATGCCGCAATGGGCTGACAGAGGTGAATCATGAGCATTTTTAATAAGATGTATGACTAGTTCTTCGGGCACCCACAATTTCCACGTATGACTGTCCACTCCATCTTGCGAAAACGTAATTGAGCGTTTATAAATTAACACATTCTCAACTCTTAGTTCAGGAAGCTTTCCATCATTATCTGTAATAGTTCGTATTCTGTTTAGATAATCCTCCGATTTGAACGCTGCGTGGTTAAGGTCTAGTTCGGTGGAGATAACAAAGTCACTGACTTCTTCCATATCCGCTGGTGATAACGCGTCCGCTACAACGTTTTCGGACCCCTTTTTATATATAATCTCGAAGTCGTAGCCCTGCAGCTTAAGGCCCCATCTTGCTAAGCGACCTGTCAGGTCCTTTTGTCCCATAAACCACTTGAGACTCGCATGATCGGTCACAATAGTGAAGTGGGATCCTTCTACATAGGGCCTAAACTTTTTCACGCTGAGCACAGCAGCTAGGCATTCTAATTCGGTTACGCTCTAATTTTTCTGTGCCGACATGATATGAAGGCTATTGGGTGTTCATTGCCTTTTTGTCACGCTGCAGCAGTACGCTGCCTACGATGCGTCACATTGAATGATAAATGGCCGCGTAAAATTTGGACTTGCTAAAATAGGGGCTTCAGTTAGCGACCTCTTGATCTCGTCAAATGCCTTTTCAGCTGCGTCTGACCAAACCCCTTTTGTTTTCTTCTTTAAAAGATCCGTTATAGGTGAAACAACATCTTGCATAGTTCGGTATAAAGCGTCTATACCAACCACTTAATCCCAGGAAACGCCGAATTTGTCGTATGCCTTTAGGTCGCGGAAAGTCCACTATGGACGAAATCTTTTCCGGATCTGTTTGTATACCCTTTTCGCTGATTATGTGTCCTAAATATTTTTTGCTTTTCTGACAAAATCTGCTCTTTTCGATGTTGATGGTTAACCCAGCCTTCTTAAGACTCTTTGCTACCCGACGAAGAACCTTAGTGTGCGTTTCGAAATCTTCTATTAAAATCAGCAGTTCGTCTAAATACACGAAAACATTCTCATGCAAATCATACGGTATCGCTCTATCCATCAGCTTACACATCCTCTTAGGAGAGTTCGTTAATCCAAACGGCAAAATCACAAATTGGTATAATCCCCGCCCTGGCACAATAAATGCAGTTCTATATCTCGAGGCGGGCTCTAACTCGATTTTCGTGTCCTAAGATACCGTTTATGTGTGGTAACGGGTAAGCATCCTTTTTCGTTACTTCATTTACTTTCCTGGAATCTAAACATACTCTAATTTTGCCGCCCAGTTTCTTAACCATTACAAGAGGAGAAGCCCACTCGCTTTGGCTTTCCTCTATTACTCCTAAGCTCAACATTCGGTCTATCTCAATGTCTAACACCTTTTAGGCTTGCGTCTCCCACGTCGATGGAGTGTTTAAGCATGGTTGTTCTTCTCAAGCCATCCTCACGGTATGAGGGAAATTCTGCAACTACTCACTCCAGCTTCTGCCTTTGCTCAATGGTAAGGTCACACACGTCTCCTTCTATTGCTAGTTCAGATGCTATTATTGGAAAGATTTCGAAAGCAGACCAGAAATTCATACCTAATATTAACTGACGTGTTAGGCTCGGTATAATAGAAAGGACTTGTCCTTGGTAACATTGTTAAAATATACAGGTAAGAAGACGAATCCCAGGACTTCTTGATCAGCCCCATCCGCCGTTCGAACACTTGCGTCAGTGTTAAAGGCAGACCAAAGACTTCCAAGTTGCTTCAGGGTATCCAACGCCCCTTCACCTAAGTAACTGATGCTTGCTCCACTGTCCAACAGTCCTCGTATTGGTTTATTTCTTATTTTAATTTCTACTACAGGTCTTCCGTCCAGTTCGGTTCTAATCATGGTCTTGAATAGAATTTTCTTTACTTGGCGACGGCCTCTAAAATAATTCCGAGACCTCTCTACCCTTGACGTTGGTTTGTTTATGAAGTATGTGGGGTTTTCAGAGAAGTTGTTCACTGACTGGATGTGTTGATCGTCGTCCAATCTATGTTCCTTTGCGAATTTTGAGGAGTAAATGACGCTTTCGTCGGATGCGGCCGAACCCCTAGGCTTGACCCGCCCTTCGGTTTCCCTGCATACATCTAATGCAGTTTGGTCTAACGATATTTTTCACTCCACACGTGTAGCAGAAAATTCTTCTTATTTTCTCGGGACAATCCATAAAAGTATGACCAATATCTTCACAATTCCAACATATCACATATGTAAAATCTCTACCATTCGCGTTTTCGGTGCCCAAAATCTCGCACTCGGCTAAAGGCTGTTGTGCAAGACCTGCGGGATACCCCTCTGACTCGTAACTTACTTCGTGTATGTTATGTCGACGAGATCTTAATTGATCTTCTGCAGTTTCCCCTACTTCTGACCACAGTTTCTCTATTTGACGGCATACCTGGTCCATCTCACCCAGATTATTAAAGTCTCGTAGTATTAGCTACTTCCGTAGCGCAGGATGCATATTTCGTTTAAGTATCTCTATCTCTATCAGCGCGAGGCCTTCGACCGAAAATCACTGAATCTCTCACGTGATCTTTGTCTTCGAGACTCGATTAATTGTCGAATTCATAATCGGTGTGAGAATCTTCAAATTCGCGGCGCAAGGAATAACACAATTGATACCAATTTGCATGGGGAAATTTGCGGCAAAATTGCCAATACCAGGTAGCTGCATGCCCACTCAGTAATTGGTGTATGGCAAGTACTAGCTTATTTTGTGGTACTCCATCGGCACTAGCTAATGTTTCTACGCGAAACAAGAAGTCATCTATGGCTTCTAGACGACCCATCGAACGTTATCTGCCAACTAGTTACTGGGTTGGACCCACGGCGTCCCGAGGAGTAACTATATTCTCCCGAAGTATTTTGTTGCCCCTGGAGCTTTGGACGGGAACTCTGACTGGACAGAGCTGTTGTTGGTTGTTGTCGCGCTCCTTGTTGAAATTTTCCGTGGGTGGTGTAGTTTGCATCTTAATAGCCGGTGTGAAAGTCTTGATCTCTCAAGTTCGCGTTTAAATTTTGTCCTATTGTTCGCTCCTTGCTCTCATGAGGCGGAAAACTTAGCCCTTCCTTGGTCGAGGACATGAGTCACAGATCGCGGGTTATGCTCTGGTTTCTGAACAATTCGTTGCCTAGGCTATGAGACCTTGACTGGGCCATTTCGCTTTTCCTACTTTCTTCCGGATTTATCCTTAAATTCCTCTGCAACCTGGGTGCTGCTTTATCAAGTGGTTGTTGCGTAAACCTTTGCTGGTCCTGCCTGGACCGGAACATGGTAGGGGTATTGCTTGAGGCATGTGCCTTTATTAAAGATGTGCTGAAGCGGCTATTCGTACCCTTCGGGATAACCCCAGTCCCCTTGAATTGTCCCTCAGGGTCCTTTATCTCCTCTTTCGCCGAGAAGAATCTAGACCGTACCCTCGCTGAAGGATTCCTGCTTCTATCAATCGCGAAGCCCTTCTCCTGCTGTAGCGCAAGCAAGCCCGCTGCCTGGCCAATTCGATCATCTGCGTCATCAACCTCATTCGGGATCCCCTCGAGGTCAGACCTATCTTCCTCTTCATCAAACTCGTGGACAGATCCAGGTTTCGGAGTCGATGCTTGATTCGGAGATTTGATGGCGTCCGTCTCCTGCGTCCTCAATTGCTCCATTACTAACCCCAAGCTTCCTTCTACTTCCTCCTTCACGCGAGAAATGCTGGTTTGCTCAGCTGGTTCCGCCATCGCTAATAATTCAAGCCTACGACACAAATGCAGTAATCGCGATTTGAGATAGCTCAACTCATTAGAATTTTTTGCTGCTATAGAAATATTAGTTGCTTCCTTCAGAACTTCTGCTTTTCTGTTACATACCTCTTTCTCTACGTTAATGTCAGTTATAGGTGGAAACTCTACTGGCTTCCTATTCAGGCCCTTTTCTTCCCCCTCTATGGCGGCCAGTAATGCCACAATAGGTCGAGAGTTTTTCGCACCCCGCAGCTTCCTCAACCTGAGCTCGTATTCGAGCTCATCCTGCTCAAGGTGCCTCACATTCATTTTACCTAACCTAGTTCTGCCTCGCACCGGGTTGCTTAAAGTACCTTATTAATAAATTTCTATTCCTTTCTTCTTTCTGTTTGATTCTACCTATAATTCAATATTTCCTTGCTAATTGTCATACGTAAGGACTATCGGGACCTAACTTCGCTTTCCACTTTCCTCTAACTTACTCCAAATTAACTCCTTTCCAGCTGTAGTTCCGTCCTTCCTACCTCTACAATGATACGGAGCAACAACGTGACCCCCTTTTACCTTATGCTAGTACCTAATAGTTACAGTTATTAAAAGTCTTAGGAGATGGAACTGTAATACTCCTTTTAAAACAAAAAAAATTTTTTTTTTTTTTCAATAGTTAGTAAAATTTTTTAATTTTTTTTTCTTCTAAAATTCAATCTCATACTTAGAAGGTGCACATCTTTATCCGTCCTGCTCTCTCGTGTCAATTTTCTCGCGACTAAGATCTTCCCTAACAGGTTATTCTCCACCTGGCACTTCTACTGTGTAGCGGATGATTTCCTTCATTGATTAGAATGCATAGAAACGATGGCCGTGACAGTATCGGAGATTCCCAACTTATTGCAACGAGGAGGGATCAGGACCACCTATTCCCCTCTAATCATGCCAGGGGATTGCTCGGGAAGGACTCGACACGAGGGACCACCCATCTGTCGGTTCTAACTTCCCTGAACTCATCAACCATAGAATTGTCTGTGATACAATAGATTGAATTCTCACATGGTTTTACACTTAGGGATACTGTTACCTGCTATTCTAACTTAAGCTCGTTACTCCTTCTCAGATTCTTACCGAGGCACTGCATCAACAAGCCAGGTTCCTCAGTGCACCCATCTATCCTATATTTCCTCCCTTCCTTCTCTTCGCTGCTACCATCGCTCTGTATTCTTGTGCCCTAGGCCAACCTCCCACAACAACAAAAAATATCTCGAATTACTATTATTATCAAAAGCGAACTCATTCTCCGAACTTAAGGTAATCTCGCATGCCTGACAGGCAGCCGAACTAATGAAAATTAGTTATTAAATCACAAAACAATTTTATTAACAAGACTTGGATTTAATGAGTTATAGAAGCATGAAACAATTGCAACTTCCATTGTCAAATGAGAAGAAAACATTTTTGGTTAGTTGAAATACTGATCTTACACCGCCCAGTCGATGCGAGGGCCCCACGTTGGGTGCCATTTTGTAACTTCTTGGCTCTTCGCGCAGCTCCCTAGGTACATAATTTCGAGGTCAAAACATAAGACAGGCATTCGGTTTACTTTTGATAGCCACAAAGGCGGCCGGCCTAAGACGCAGTGGGCGCCACGTTCCTCAGAGAAGAGCTCTCCATTGGTTAGGTGTACGGATTTCTACTAGTAAAGACAATCCCTTCACGTATCCTTCTACCCGCACCATGTCACCGGATCGTCTCATTAGCGCCAGCCCTCACCGTTCAGAACCACTAATCAGAGCCGCTACACGTACTCCTCTCCTCCTGGACCTCCTAAGAAAATTGGCCAACTATGCTCGTCGGATGGGGTAGGTGAAGGACCAGGGTACTAATTGCGAAGCAGCCTACCACTACCTTTAACCTTGATAGATCCATTCCATCATCACGCTACGCCACACAACAGGTGTGCTCTTTTTGCAGATTAGTCCAACCCGTCGGTGCCCATTTCTATCATGGTTGCCTCAGTCGCTCTCCTCTGGACTATGTTTTGCAGCTACTATGAACGCCCACACATACGCTGTGAGCAGGACGTATAAGGGGTGCACCAGTGAAAATTATTTTAATTAATTTTAATTCCATTATTTAAAAAAAAAAGTAAACGTTGTAAATCCTTAACTCCTTCAGTAATTCTGAAAAATATTCTAAAACTAAGTTCCCTTCTTTTCTTCTAGTTGTTCAGTCCCGATCTTTACCGCTACAATGCGGATGCTAAATTTCATCCGATTTAATTCATTAAAATTTAGCTGCGTATTACTCTTAAGGCGAACCAAACCTATCGGCGATAATTGTTATGGTTGTACCCTCCAAATACCTCCCGAACACTTTTGTTAGATAAAACAATTCTTCTTAAAGATTTATCTTAATCCGAGACTAATATCTAGTAACTATTTCCAAACTCAACCGTTGGTTGTATTATGTAATGAATGCTAAACTTCTTGAGCACCCCATGTAATTTGCTTATCCTACATTGCCGACCACCAAATTCTAAGAGAAGTAGAATTAAATTTTTTTTTTGTAAGACTTGATGTATAGTTAGTGTCGCTATTTTATTTAGTGTGAGTAATGGAGGCTAATTAACGTGAGAGAATTATAATTTATTCAGCAATACTCTTCAAGTCGTTGTAACCGAAATCAAGGCAACTTTAAAGTAATAAAATTTTATGATGGCCTATCATGGAGGTGTCGTCTTGTACTCCTTCATGCGATTAAATTGTAGCTGTCGATAATAGTGAGGTTGAATTTGGAGGTTACAACCATTCGTCGCTCTGGGGACTAATAAAAAAAAATCTAAAATTTTCAGTATTCCGTATATCTAAATATCCTTATTGATTCTAACAATTATAAAAATCCAATTACTGCAATGCACACAACTGTAACTAGCATTAGAAGGAAACCTTCTCGAACCAACAATTCTGCAGATCTTCATACGACAGTTTCTCTTTGATCGTTAACTTAATCTACAAATTTTAATACCAATTCAAGATAAACATTTTAAAAATTCTTTTTCTTTTCTTTTGTAATTGCCTGTTCAACTTTAGTTCAAGGTTAAAAGCTAAATTCAATGCTTCCGAATATTACCTCAATTCTAGTTGCGGTACCCACTAGAGGCACAACTCTTAATTATACATATATATATAGCACATGCAGGCTCTAACTCCGCTTAATTCCTTAAAACTCTAATTTAATTTGCAATTAAAAAAATATGTAATTGTACTCACCTGCGAATCCCCAAATGCGCATTTGTGACCGCAGTAGCTGAGGAAAACATTAAAATTTTTGTTTTGTGTTAAAGTTATCTTAACTAGCCGACTTAATTTAATTCCTAGTGGAAAATTTCACGCTAGAGGTAGTTCCAGCGGTCCAAATTATTTAATCTTGCCGCTAGTCCTTTTCTTGTCCTTTTCAAGGTTAAGTTGGTCGGGCACGTGGCGTGCTACTTGCTTCGATATTATGTTTGACGAGTTTTACTGACCGAATCACGATTCTGCCTTTGGTTCCCCTTTTTGAGTACTGCCGGCCTTTGTTTTATTTTTATAAGCCTTCGGCACCTCCAGAAATGAACAACTAAAAATTCGGTCGGAGGCGAGCCTTCGTAAGAGGACTTGCGCCCCCGACACACAAGCTATAGGATACACAAAGATTCTACAATTCCATCTCCTGCTTTTGATTGAAAGAAGCTCTTACCTTCCTTAATTTACTTTTCCTGGCACCGTGCGGGAATTTCCACGCGGCTGGACGAGGGTTCGATAAAATTCATTCCCCGAAATTATCTACAATTATCCCAGTGATTCAACTGCTCAACTGGGGTTCTTCCTTAATGTGTTAGGCCTTCGGGTCGAGTTTTTGCTAACTTTATTGTCACGCCAGAATCAAGAAGAATTTTGATGCTTCCATCCTGGCGACTTACTTCTAAAAAACCGTAATATTGAAACCTTGCCCGTTGTCTCTTCCCTTATTCTTTTCGCCTCCTCTTTCGGCACTGAATTTTCGATTTTTACCGCATTGTCAGTCAGAATTGTATCGTATAACACCTTCCCTAGGTGTCACCAGATGGCTTTGCCCTTTTCGACCAGTCGACCTGTCTCTATTCAAGTTTCTGGACGCACTTCTTCAGCTTACCTTGGATTTCAATCTAACACAATTGAGCTATTCTGAAACCCACGTCTTGTTGTCTTGGACTGCTTACGCCGTCTATCCTAACTGTCCTCTATTTCACCAGGAGCTTTCACTACGCGGTGCTAAACCTATCAACTCTGAATTTGGGCTTACTCAGAATTTGACCTAAACTGTCTACACTAACATTTAATTCCAGTTGCGTATATGCTAATTTGAGAAGTAGAGACTGCGGCATTTACGGTGGTGGTTCTTGCTAATACCAGGTAGGAATTAACTAGAATTGAACTGCTAATTCCCTTGCTTTGCTGAGCTACTGTTCCAATTATACAATAATAAAGTTATACTGGGAAAATGAGATTTTCTGGGATCATTCGCATTACATCATTTACCAACACCTTCTTCTTAAATTTTCTTGGGTTTTTATTATTCTGCTACTTCCTTCATTGCTATAATTTTCCATTATACGCAAGACTTTACGTCTGAATTCCATTTTTTTAATGAATTTGCATGCAAGAAAATAACACATCAACCAAACAGCCTTCTGCTGTCAAGTTTAAATTCGCGTTGGAATGGGAGACTTATATGCAAGCTGTACTATCTCGTGTAACACCCGGGTTACCCTTTTTACGGCATCGAGACGTCTAGCGAGGCGGTAGGTTGTTCTACTTCCCTTTGTATGTATATTAGTTTGTCTATGCTTTTATGGCTTATCCCTTAAACCCCTTGTCCATTCTTCAGTTGCAGAGCCTTTAGCGACTGAGCATGAGCAAAACTTTTCAAAATGGTACAAGTGGAGCCATCTAACATTATAACAAGGAAGCATTTTCCCAATCACTGTATATACATTTTGGTTCGTACCCATTATTAGCCGAGATCAGCGAGTTACTGAAGTTAGCTAAGAACTCTTCTCATATATCACTTTATTACAGCCGTCGATATCTGGGTATTTTTGTCTGTGCTATTGGGCTATATATGTCTATATTGAAAACAAGTGGCACGTTAACGGCATCAGGAACTCAATATTCTGAACCCTTGCTGAGAAAATCTACTGTACTGAAGATGTAAAAATAATTATAATGATACCTAGCCTTTGTTGGAACTTATGTACTTGTGATGATCTGGGTATATGGGACATAAGGAAGGGGGATGTGTAGAGAACATGCTATTTATTCAATTAAGAAAATAGAAGAAAATCACATTTAACATAATTTTATTCAAGATTGACTTCTTTTCCTCTGCTCAATATTTTACAATAGTATTCTTTTTTTTCTTGTTTTTCTTTTCTTTTTTTAAGTAAATATGTTATTTTTCATTAGACAGAAAGACAGGAATTCCAAGCTTTCCATGATTATTGCATGTGTGTTTGTGTTAATTCTCTTTAACAACCAAATGTTTTCGTTAACAGAAGAAAATGCAAAACATAAATATCTTACGTAGACCTTTATTACAACAAAGAAAATAAAATAGTTTACAATATTTTACGTCACTAGAAATAAAAAATTCGAAATAAACCTATGCAGAAATAATACAAAACTTGACGCTATCCTTATTCTGTATAATTACACATTTAAAGAAATTCATAAATATCCTATCTAGACAGTGTAATTTTAGACTGTTACGCTAGTTAATAAAAAAGGGCCCTATGTTGTTAAAAACGCTCATTTTACGTACAATTCAATGAAATTTTTTCGTTTTTTTTAGTGTTTTTGTGTTTTATTATTTTTTGCTTTTTAACTTTTAATTTATTTTTTATTCTTAACCAGACGATTTTAAATCGGGGGAATGATTTTATATCAACACGCTTTTATCAGTTTCTGATCATTATTTGACATATAAACCTTTAAGGAATTTTGACCAGAAGATATTTCTTTTTATCTAAAAATATTAAATTAAGTAAAATTATGATTTTTTTATTGTTTTAAATAATAGTAAAAATATGAAACATTTCTTAGTGTTACCACGATCAGTTACATATGAGTGCCTTCAGTTACAATTTTTCATTCGAGTGGAATTATTTACAGTTATATTTATAGCATAATATTAATAGTTACTAATTTACTTTAGTCATAAATTTTTAATTTAATTAAAAGGTTTTTTTTTTTACTTTGTAATTGTATATTTTCAATTATATCACAGTTTCCTCTTTATTTTCTATTTCAATAGAAAAAATGTTTTCGCGATCGGAAAGTTTTCGTTTTTTTTTCTTATATTGTTTTTTTTTTTTAGATAATTTCTTAGCTTTGAAAAAATTGTTGTATTAAATTATTTTCGAATTATATAAAACATAAAATTGTAAAATTATAATTTATAAAGTTTCGTTATTGTTCAATTTATTGGAGCAGAAATTTGATGAAATAGATTTAGAGATAATTGTAGGTACCTAATGCCTTAGACACACAGCACTCTTAATGAAGAAATAACTAACGACTCATTAGTCTATAATGATTCATTATAAACTGCGGACACACAGCCATTTCTTTAATTAAGTTGAGCTGTCAAACTGGTTTTGATAAACTTATCACCTTAAAGAAGCAATATGAATCGAATTAACGCGATAAACTTTGTTTTCATTTATTTTATTTTCGAATTTAACAATTAACAAATGAGAAAAACATTATATTAAAAAAAATATTAATAATATAATTTGTGATTTGCATTTCTTTGCATTTCTTCTTCTTATTTTTCAAATCGGCAGATGCACAGCGAAGCTCCAGATTTACATTATATGTCAAATCTAGCACATTTTTCCTCATTATAGAAGGAGGAAAACACTTCATTAATGCACTTCATTATCATCTGATTTTCGAGCTATAATGACATATACAATTTGACACACGGCATTTTAATGAATAGTTAGTACAAATGATTCATTAGTTCGTGCTGTGTGTCTAGGGTATAATAGCCTAAACAGACTGGGTCAATAATGACTTAATTTGAAATTCAGTCATTTCAAGGAAATGAAGAAGTGACATACTACGGACGAAAATTATTTTATTTGGAATGTCATATTGACAGTTCGTCAATGTGAGTAAAGATCAGGGCAGAGTTCAAATTTAATTAAACGCTACCAAGAAAATTTGCAAGTATTTACTGTAGTTGCACAGTATTTAGTAGAAGACAAGCTTTGTTCTTGAAAGAGACCAAACAGAGAAGAAAGTGGCGAAGAAATTTCTTTCATGATCATCTAAAGGCTGTCATTGCCTTTCACTATCCAATGAATTTAGCTCATTTTAATGACGGTAGGTGGCACATTTACTGCAAATTCACTAAATGAAGTAAAATTTGGTCCACTTGAAAATGAAGCGAAATGTTGCAAATGGGTCCTTGATGGACTTCATTTGTGTGACATACTGATCATTTGACTCCATTAAATTGAAAATTATGTAGGCAGTCTGTCTAGGGTATACGAGTAAAGATATTCCGGATAATTTGGTCTTTATTTATAGACTACGGATTTCACAGGTATAGCAATGTTAAAAAACGGAATAAATAAAGTCTTATTTAATTTTAATGAACGTAATATTTTCTAAAACAATATTTAGGCTAGGATTCAAAATCAAAATACAAACTTTCTATCTATTAATAATCCAGCAAATGGGGTCCTAATCAGTGGTGAATCTTTGCCACCTGGGGAGGTTCCCAATTTGAAGCTCTTTCCAAGTCAATCAAAATCAAGAGTGGTTATTAACAAGTACTGAACCTAAATTAAAAAATAAAAAAATAAATGCTTCCTTCGTTTAAAGAGTAGGTACACATAATGATACATTGTAAGCAATGTCTATGACTGGTGCGGGCGCTGTTTGCAATAACAACAATGGCGCTAAAGAAATTAATAGATGATGTTTGTTTATACAAGTTTTTAGACCGAAATTTGTGCTTAGTGTAAAAACGGTTTTTTTAAAGTTGAAAAAACGGCCTTTAAAGATAGAGCTAGATTGGAATTTTGAATTCCAGGCTAGCGTCGTGTTCGACGAGTTGGAAAAAATATGCTGTCAGATGAACGCGTTTACATTTGAGATTCGGCTACACTGAATGCGTTTGTGACGAAAAGTAGTAATTCGCAAACGTCGCGTTGCAAAATATCTTCAAAACTATCCAATTTACACTTTTATTTTCAGAAAGATATTTGAGTAATCTTATATTATAAAACACGCAACAAAATCCCAATTCTACATATAATATAAAATTTAGATTGTCACTCGTTGTCAACGCACCTGTTATCGCGTTCATTGGGTTATTAAATCGGCATAATTGAGTCTTCACCTTAACACTCCGTATATAACAAGCATATACATTTGATATTGCCTCTCAGCATGTGCCACGCGTGTCACGCGTTTTAAAATTTTCAATATGACTCTAATTTTCTGAGAGTTTAGACTGTTTTATAGTGAAGAGTTAGACAAGGTTAGAACATGAGTACTTGTTAGAAAAAACCTTCAGGCATTAATGTTATATAATTTCAGCTCAAAAGATCTTGTGGTCGTATGGGGGGGGGGGGCAATAAGTGCTGGGTAGCCTCGGTAAACATGCAGCACGTGGAGCCGTCAACCACCCCCGAAAATAAGAGAGAGACTGGTGATCGAGGCTGCTGAGGCGAGTAACATTAATCTCCTACTTGGGTGTGATGCTAATGCCCATCATATCATATGGGGTAGTCGCACTGACATAAACCTGAGAGTGAGTCTATTGGACTATCTTTTAGAGACTAAGCTTTTAGTTTGTAACAGCGGCAGTACGCCAATTTTCAGAGCGGTAAATAGGAGTGAGATGCTAGATCTAACTCTAATCACCTGTTCGGAGAGTCTCGCGGTGCTCACCTGGAGACTGTTTAGGACAGTTTAAGGTCATTCAAGAAGGTGATTAGACTACACAGAGATCCTCATGGAGGAATTTCTGCGAGTCAGTACAGTTTAAGACAGAAGCGTCTAGGCTTCGAGAGGTGCTTGCTAAGGCCTATAGCGCTCCGTTCTTCATAAAAGGGGAGAACGGAGGCTGGACAATTACAAACGAGGAGCTTACAAAAATGTGAAAAAAAAATGCAGACATGGCTATATTTTGGGTACAGAGGACACTCTATCACAATAGGTCATTTAAAAGGAAGGCTTTTCGGCTTCTTAAATCCAATATGAAAAGTTGTTGTTGTTGATGTGCTTTTGAAAAAAATAGTAGTTAAACAAAAATCGAGTTAAAGCTCCGAAATTTTAACTTTTTTGAGCCATAATTTCAAAACGGAGAGGAGGTGAGGAAAAATTTATTGACTATTTATAGGAAATTTCAAATCATCACTCATACAATTTTTTGCTTTGAGGTGTAAAACACTTACAGGACACCCTGTATAATTTCAAAATACTTATAAAGCTGTATAAAAATTCAACAGCCTCGAAAATAGTGTGTACAAATAATTTTGTGAATGATTTTAGATTCGGCTTGAGTCTTAGATGTATCTGGTATGCTGGGAATAAATAGCTTGAATTTACGAATCAAATATAGCTGAAAAGCTCCATACTACACGAAACTGACTTTATTTAGGAACAGTGTTTTATTGTAAGACTTTAGACTGTAAATAACGACATTAAACGTCATTGTAAGATGTGCATTAAATTGCAGTGCTGAATTGTTTTACAGACTTAAGATGTTATTAAAACCTAATTGATAGAAACTAATTAGGATTTGATAGTAATTATGAACCGTCAAAATCTCTGCACATCGGAAATTTTTGTAACTTCTGGGAAAAACTTTGTTTTATTCAACACAAATTACCCTTTATCACCCTTTCAAAGAGAATTTAATTTATAATTGTCCCAGAGATAAGGTTTTCTTCAATTAGATCACCCTTTAAATTTAAATACCAAGTTAAAATTCGGACTACCAAGAGCTTCCAAGACAGCTACTTAACAAACAAATAAAAACAAATAAAAGCAATATGATATCTGAGAGCTTGAAAATGGCGCAATATTCCGTGAGTTATACGAGTTCAAGGTAGATTTGTTTGACTTTGGTTGTTTCTGAAAGTACATTCTTAGGCGTCATTGAATAGAATTTAAGACGTGATAAAAAACGAGAGATTCCTTTAACTAAAAAACTGATCTTTTCTAATCGGAAAAGGGAATGCTTTTGTGCCCGGTATATATCCAAGATAAGGATCAAAAATACACTTCTCGTCGTCAGACATTATATTTTTCTATGGGAGATAGTCTGAGCAGCAGCAATAAATTTCACATATTACATATACGACTGTTAGAGCTACGAAACGGTTAAATGAAATTACATGTCGGGAATACTTTCCTGCCCGAGCATTGGAAAGGAGCTGAACTAGACTGCAGGTGGAAAAATTTTCATGTGCCTTGACTTGATGAGTGGAGAGTAGGTCGGTTTAATTTACAGTGAGACGGACTAACAACAACAGTGAATCTTCAAGGAGAACAAGGTTTTGTAAAATATTTAAAGCTACTTCTGTACCACATCGCCTATAAGTATGTAAGTATATATGGGCACCGGCGTGACTTGAACCTTCATACATCGCGTTTATAGTTCTCTACACCACCAAGTGGACATACTTATTAGATTCTTCATTTATGTTCATTTTTAAGTAGCATAGATTCAAGGTTTTCAAAAATAGCTTAAAAGATGAATTCCCTTAGGTAATCCCCTAAATCTTGATTCTAGTACTTCACCTACAAAATTTTTCAAATAAACTATAACATGGAATCTATTCAGAGTAGAGGTTAAGTCTTACTCCAACCTTTCAACTTTTAGTAGGAATGCCTACGGCTTTTACTATCACCTCAAAAAATATTCCATCAAATTTTACTCCTGAAAACATAAAATCAATATTATTTCTAATTAACAACGCAAATGGACGGTGTATTGTGTCATCTTTAACGAACCTAAAAATCAACTACGAAAATATAACGGCCCGGAGGCTGTTATTTAACAAACATGTGGCTTCATTGCTCATTGAAAGCAGATAACGAAGTAAATGAAAGGCAAGAAGTGACAAACGCTACTGTGGGTACATATCACTAGGCTGCGAGGAGCCCTTAAAAGTATAGTTATCCTTTGTCTTTCCCAGCCCCTACGCTGACTCCGAGTAAATGTTCGCCAGCCATAAGGCCAGCGGGCTGGTGGGCATAGTTCCTTATTTGGTGTAGCGATATTAGTTGATTAGGAAACGAGTTGGCCGTATTCTGATTGACGTTCTTGTTCTGAAAACTGATGGCGTCATAGAGATATGGACGTTGAGCCATCGGATGGTGTCCTAAAGAATTGAGATGAGGTGTCATGGAGTTAATTGGTGTAAAAGCTGAATTAGTTGTCGTTTTTGTTAAGCTAGCTGCATCGTACGGTCCAGATGGGGTTGATGCTGTAAATGAAATTTTTATTACTGTAATATTTTGTATAATATTAAAAATTTAGAAATACTCACCAACATCATCTCGATGGCTATCTAGCATTCTATGGTGTGACTGCAAGTCGCTGTGTCCATTGTTTGTTTGATGTTGAGCGTTGATCGGTGGGAAGTCATGGTGATTCTGTGCTTGCTGCTGTTGTTGTTGATGTTGTTGCTGTTGTTGGTGCATTACTTCAGTAAGACTAGCTGCTGAGTCAGGACTGACCTTGGGCCAATACGGATGTTCGCCTGGAACAGGTGGAAGAGCAGAGTTCAGCCCCAAGTTTCTGTTCAGATTTAATCCTAGACCTGCAGCTGTGATTGGCGGCCGTTTATCAGTTCGTTCTGCATGTTTTTGCATGTGCTTTGTAAGGTAAGTCTCTTGGGTGTAACTTTTCCCACAATATTGACATATATGAGTCTTGAGATGCTTTGATTCTTTGTGCTTTGGTATATGTTCTAGGAGTGATGGTTCATCGGAAAAACACTTATAACATGAGTTGCATTTGTAAGGCTTATCAGTCTGATGGCAGCGAGAATGTGACTGTAGATTTGAGAGTTGCGAGAATGCTTTCTGACAACCAGGATGCCGGCATTTGTATGGTTTGTCACCTGTGTGAGTACGAATGTGTTGTTGAAGGTGGGAGAGCTGGGTAAATTTTCTTTGACATATTTCACATCTATAGGGCTTGATTCCCAGATGTATTCGGGTATGTTGGGAAAGATAGCTTGAATTTGCGAAAGCCTTTGCGCACTGGGAGCATTTGTAAGGTTTAGCTTCTCGCATATGGATTTGTGTATGCAGTTGGAGATCCGCTTTCGAACTAAATATCTGTGAAAGAAAAAAGAAAACAGTTAAATAAATGTTTGTTCTGGTTTTTATTGAAACTAAGAGCTAAGGCTGAGACCTATAAACGGCGCGGCGAAAACAAACAATAGAATCCATAAACGAAATTGAGTTGGTGAATGCGTAGCTCCAAAAAACTCTATCAGTACTCTAGCTGTTAAATATACTGGATAAGGGTAACTACAATTTTTAAAAAATGCACGAATGGAAAGCTGACTAGCAGCAAGTACGCATAACACTACTACAAATTGCAAATCGATGTCACTGTTATTTATCTGAGTTTCACCAGCTTTAATGGATCTTTCTTAATTTTTATCGCCCCACTTCAGTACAAACAAAGCCGTGAAAATGAATAAGTGAGAAGGCTCTCCTTGGGTGCCTTATAAGCTTAAAAAGAAGAAAGATTACCCACAGACAAAAGCTTATATAAATGATAAAAACTGCAAGAAGAAATAGGTTCATGTGGAGTACCTCAAAGAATAACATTATTTCCGCCACTCAACCGGGATGACGTAACCGCAGCGTCGCAAAGAGGATGGGGAGATGCCCAGGTGGCTCTTAGTGTAGTTGATTTTAATAACTAATTGTTCTCTATTTTGACCATACCATTCAATATTGGATTTTAAAGAGAAATATGAGTATGCTTAAGAAGAAATCTTTCAATCAAGTTGTGGATTCCATGTACCCTTTAGTGCGGGGCAATCTGGGCCAAATTAAAGTCCTTAGAGGCCAGGAGCACTGACACGATTTTGGTGCCCCCATGTTATATCTAACTCAATATTGAAAATATTAAAAAAATTGGTTGGATCTGGTGGCAAGATACAGAGAGGAAATTGCACACCGATTTGTTTGTGTTCAATATGGATACACATACTCAGAAAAAAAAGCTGTCATGTAATTAAACAAGGAAATTTGGAAGTTTTTGTATAAACACAAGCAAATATTTTCAGATGCCCTCTAAATTAGTTCGATTGGACCGGATTGTCCCCAGAGCATACCCAGACGTTCAGACGAAAACGACATTAGATAACTGGATCTAATTTTACTTTAATATAAGACTACGGCTGTTGTGATATTCAAAACTAACTGTAGTAATAGTTGCATCTGTGCGCACGGAACCAAAAGTAGGTAGGGTCGTTTCCTCAGTGGTCGACCTTTTAAAGAAAAATTTTAGTTTATATTAATATAAATTGGTTCACATTAAAGTAATTTTAAATTAACTAACAAAACTAGAAAGCCTACTGCTTGGTGTTTTTTTTCCATAAAAATAAATCGGACTAGTATAATTTTGGAAAAAAACATAACACATCCACTTTTGCCGGTAGTCGACCAGGCTCATGCTATGTACGCCCAGGAGTTTTCCAGTATTCCACCATTAAACTTAAGGCTGAATCAGTTGAATTACTGAACAAACCTAAAGGATATACTACAAATTAAGAATGTTTTTAGAAATAACAATTATATATTTTGAAATAAATAAACTGAATTAAGTATTTTCCTTTGTCGACCACTTGATAGAACGGTCATCGACTACTGGAAATAGTACGTATTTTATAAATTCTTTTTAGAAAATGGCATTTCATGCATTTCATCCTCAAAGTGGAATTCCCATTATAGGCCCGACTCCAGGGAAGGCTTGGGGGTGTCAAAGTTTGATCTGGTACATTTTAGTAAATCTATTACAGAATCGAATTGCTTGGGTGCTGAGAAGAAGTTTGAGTACCAAAACTCCTATACTCGAGGATTAAATAGCCATCCTCATCCTCATTTCTTTAGTACATATTTCGCACTTTTTTATTCGAACAGAGGTACTAGAGTTTTCGCAGCTTAGATCGTGTCTAACTCGGTAGGGTTATTTCCGATCGGAAAACTGGTTTCACTGTCCGCCTCAGCTCATTACCAGCTACAATTCGTGGAAGAAAATTTTTCTATGCAAACTTTTTGGGTGGGGGTTGGAACCCCCGGGGTGGTTATAAAATAGCATGTTGCATGTCAATGCTCTCACCGAGTACAATCGGGTGGTGTACTTTTTCTCGATTCAGAAAACTTTTCCGGGATGTTCTTGGTGCCGAAAAACCCATTTTCATGCACTTGGGTTACATACACCCCAGTTACTACATTTCGTATATATTTTTGCAGATATTTCTTCCATAGCCATAAGTGCTCTATTGTAACATTTTTTCATAGGAAGTCATTTTCCACGACGCACCAATTCTGGGCAATCACGAGAAATTGGGAAGTCCACTTTTTCAGCTAAGAAAGACGCTCATGCTACATCCGATCGCCAAAGCTTTTCCCAGCTTAATTGTTAACATTGTTAACAAAATATATTCAGAGTATTATAATGCATCATTTAAGACATCTCTCATGTGCGAAGGTGTCGGGTCTAAAGTTGTATAAAAAGTGGGAGCTCCCCTTTAATGTTAAAATAAAATGAAATTTAGTTTCCTGTGCCCTTCCTTATGTCGAATTTTGGGAACTAAGCAAATTTCAGTTGCCCTTCTTCGACCATACAATAAAAGGTACTATTATTAAAAAATAAATAAAAATTCAGTAGCTATAATATAAATTAGTGCATTTATCAGTATAATCATGTTTTATAGTAGTGATGGGCAAAATCGGTCATTTTGGTGACTCAGGTCATACGAGTCTTTTGGAATAAGTGACTCTTGTAAAAGATTCGATCAATTGGGTCATTTGAGTCAGTTGGGAATAGTCATCTAATAGCCTAAAATTACCTACCTCACCAAATCGTTCTTGTCAGAGCAAGACTCAAAGCTAAAAGTGCGCTTAGTTTATCAATTTTTCATGTAGTCTCCCATTTCAACAATTTTTATGGCCATTGAGTAATAAATATTTTTTTCTTTTACAAGAAATTTATAAAAACGTATCAATGTTTCCTACCTTTTCTTTTATGGACTTAATCAATTTGGCAAGTTAGCGGCTCATATCACTGCGTGTTAAGGAATCACAATCAAAATTGTGCCTTTGTAACTGCTTAACTGTTGAAATGTGTCATGGCAAGGCAACCCGGTTGGCCTCAAAGCAAGCATTTAGCAAATGAAAAATTGTCGCATTCTCTGAATGATTAAATTGGTCTTCGGCGCTGCAGAAATTTGTTTGTTTAAATTTAATTCATTCTTTAGTCATTGAAATAATTTTTCCTTAAGAAAAACCCTTCTAAGGAAATGAAAATTACAAATCTACAACACAAATCCAAATTAGTTGGCTTTTAGTATGTGTGTGCATGCATAACCGAACTTTAAATCCCAAGTCGATCGTTGCCGGTAGAGCAAGAAAATATATAATAATATTGTAAACTATAAAGATTATCCATCATGTTTCTTAAATACTTGCATTGTTTTGGGGCCCCTTTGCACCTTTGTGCATGTACAGAAGGACGTAAATACCAAAATTACGATTTGGCGATAGAGTTGTTCCTTACGCTGCCGAAACAGAGTTTAGGGTGGAATATATACAATGTGAGCTAGATGCAAAAGTTTGATTTCAATGTGAAAAAATATGTAAATAAAAAGTGTAAGATCGGTTGAAAATATGGC